>JAPMLY010000404.1:0-231502 GCA_026401115.1 Tetraselmis chui | reverse complement strand
AGTTGAGGGGCGGGAGGGAAGGGGTAGTGGTGAAGGCGGGGTCTGAGAGGCGGGCTTTGCCGAAGGTGGAGTAATGGTGGGGGTTGATGGTGAGGGTGCATGGGGATTGGGTGTGTGTGCCTCTGTGGATGAAGGTGTGGCGGAGAGGGATTGTGGTTGTGCCGCTGGTGGAGACGAGGATGCAGTACATTTCTGTGGTGAGTGAAATTTGGATCCTTGTGTTGATGATGGGTGAGGGTGAAGGGTGGGAGCGGAAGTATGAACCGTCCGGTAATTTTTGAAGGGAGGTATGGTGGGTGAGGTTCAGGGGGGTGTGTGGGATGGATGGGGAGGTGGTGTGATGTGCCGAAAATTCCCGCGCTGTTTGGTGAAGGAGTGTGTATAGCCAATGTGTGTTTGGAATGATGCCGTCAGCGTTGGGGCAGGGCAAGGAGAGGGTCTGGCGGGACTGAATGAGGACTGTAGTGAGGCAAGTGTGGGCCCAGGAGGTGCAAGGGACGTGTCCGCCAGTGACGGGAGGAGGTGTAATTGTAATTTTGTGAACATGGGGGCTGGGGGGTACAGGTTCGTGAAGGGAGGTAGGGAATAGGTTCAGTGAAACCGGGCCCGACTGTGAAAATATGGGGTTATTGGGCAGGTGCAGGATATTTACCCACAGGGAGGAGGGGTCACTGTCGATCGAGGTGGGGTCTTCCACGGGCTGGATCGCGTCCGCGAATTGGAGGAGGAATTGAACTGATTCGGCGTTCCTGAAATG
Organism: Tetraselmis chui; assembly: GCA_026401115.1. NCBI lineage: Eukaryota > Viridiplantae > Chlorophyta > Chlorodendrophyceae > Chlorodendrales > Chlorodendraceae > Tetraselmis > Tetraselmis chui. The sequence goes on along the minus strand of JAPMLY010000404.1, from coordinate 230,745 downwards.
CCGAAAACGCGCTTTTTTTCTACACGCGAAAACGCCGTCACGCGCCCCCGACCTACGTTGCGGCATGACCACCGACACGCGTCCACGTACGCTGCCTCAGGAAAGCTAAGGCCTTAGTTAATGAATAAGCAGGTTTAAGGCCTATTAAGCACGTAAGTTGACCTGCTATCGTGTCATTTCATGTTGAAACCTTTGTGTAGCTGTTGCTCGCATCATGCTGCGTGATGTCACATTTTCACAATCTGTGAGTGCGATGCCCGACGAGGTCGACGAGTATTAGCCCGCCACGCAGGGGAGCCGTAAACGCACAGCTATCACGGGGAGTTCAACTTTAGCGGCGTGCGCAAGGCCAGGCACGTAGGGGAAAAGCTGAGGTAGTCACGCGCAAGGAAGCGTCGCGGTACATACCGGCGTGTACTCGCCGAGCGCTTGCGGGACTTTCAATTCTGCTCGTCGAGGTGGAACGCCTCACCGACTGAGGAGAATAAAACAGACGAAACGTACTAGTAGGCTAGTGACAGCTATTGCAGGAGAATCAGCTGCTATGCAGCAAAGAGGAGAAAGCCAACAAGCTTCGCACGGCGTGTTGAAGGCGGTAATCGAGTCGGACGCTGCGCATTCCGCAAAACTCGGGAGGGGGGGTGTCAGCCTACGCAGTCTGCCTGTGACAGATAGGATCAGCAACTGACTTTAAATGTAACATGTTTCTGTTTTATTATGTGTTTATTTGATTTGCGCGCATACATGCATCGTGACATCTTGTTTGCTGATAATATTCTGAGCCATAACCAATTGGTGTAGCAGGTTGTGTTGCTGCTCTTGCTGTTTCTGTTGTTGTTGCTGATATTGCATATGTTGCATGACGGTGCTGTGGCTGATGCAGGTGATGATAATGATGTTCTTACTCGCATATGTGCATGTTGGTTATGTTGTTGTTACTATTGTTTATGTATGCTGTTCGTGCTGCAGTTTGCTGATGCTTCTGATGCTGCTGGCATGCTGATGTTTTCACAACTGCTATTACTACCACTGTTTTTTCTATTGCTACTGCATGTCATGAAACTTGTGTTGCTGCTGCTATTGCTGTTGCTATTGATGATGCTGTGTGTTGATATCATTCTTGCTACAACTGCTATTGCATGCTGCTGCAACTGCTAATGTCAATGTCGCTGCTAATGTATGTTGATGTTGATGTTCAATGCTCTCGTGCTGTTGTTCCTGTTGTCTATGTTGTTGTTATAGTTCTTGGTGCTGCTGACAGCCTTTGAGTATGTCCCTAGTGCTGTTATGCTTCCCGAAAATGCCATTATCCCCGCTGCATGAGGGTGCACATTTCGCTCCTGCTGTACTGCCACCACAGATGTTCATTTGTGCTGCCACTATTGTTGTGGTTGATGCATCTAGTGTTGATGGTGCTGCGGCTGCTTAAAAAACAAGGGTATGGTAAGGCAGTAACCATTAAGTGCAGAACACAAAAACTCGCCCACAGCCGGAGTGGGCATGTTCTCCAACTCAGCACCATTGCAGCGACTCATCACACACACACACACACACACACACACACACACACACACACACACACACACACACACACACACACACACACACACACACACACACACACACACACACACACACACTGATCCGCCCATTGTGCCCAACCACACACACATATGCCCAAACAGAAGACCGATGCAATAATGTTGAAGCAGAGTATGCAAGGAAGCGCAAAAGGTTAGAGGAAATGATGATTACATAGCTATATCAATATGTTTTGGTGCTGTCATGGTGGTAAAGTGTTAGGTGGTGGGGTTGGTATTGTATAGTCACAGCTCTTTACGGACGACCCGCAGCGCGTCCGACATCTCCGCCACTCCAAAGCCTGTTGGGAGTTATCGCCGCGTTTTAATTATGGCTTCTTGCCAGAAATATCCTTTGGGCTCAGCATAGTGGCGAGTTGGAATGAGCCATGCGAACCTAGCTAAAAGACGTAGTGACTGGGTAGCCCTCCGAGGGCTGTAGGTCCCCGTCGGGCTAAGCCATCACGACGGCCGTTTAGAAGCGTCTTAGTCACAACCGACGTCAAAATGCCCTTGCCAACAGCCGCCACTCCATCTAAGGCGGTTGCCCTGCCACTTTGACGCAAGACAACGGCGGAGGTAAGTGGTGACGACTAGACACAGTGTACGCATTTTTCGCACCGAGCCAAAGAAATCGCAGCGCTCACCCGCGCCGGCACTTTTTCGCAATCTGCACCTGTCAAACCGAGCGCAAAGAAAGAACGATTGGTGAGGATAGACAAAAATCTGCTTTAGTAGTGACCTAAGATACACTTTTTCCTGCTATTGTGGCTTGTCGGTCAGTCAAACGGGCAGGTGAGTGCTCTCCGATTTATGTTGGAGCGGGCAGGGGTGGTTAACGAGATGGTGGTGAGACGGTAGCTTGCTTACCGCACCCGTGCTGCAAGAGCACCCACCGTGTAGCCGACACACCACCAATTGACCGCCAACCACCGGCAGCAAGTGCGTTTACAATAGGGTTGGAGTTGTGTTGGTTGTGGTGGACAACACCAAAGTCTGCGCTACACAATCGCGGTTGGAGTGGCCGTAGGCTTAGTGAGGGCGTGCCATTTTCCCACCACGCACAGCCGCCTCGGCGTTTTTCCGCAATCTGCACCTGTCAAAATGAGCGCAAAGAAAGAACGGTTGGAAAGGATAGACAAAAATCTGCTTTAGTAGTGACCTAAGATACACTTTTTCCTGCTATTGTGGCTTGTCGGTCAGTCAAAAGGGCAGGTGAGTGCTCTTCGATTTATGTTGGAGCGGGCATGGGTGGTTAACGAGATGGTGGTGAGACGGTAGCATGCTTACCGCACCCGTGCTGCAAGAGCACCCAACGTGTAGCCGACACACCACCAATTGACCGCCAACCACCGGCAACAAGTGCGTTTACAATAGGGTTAGAGTTGTGTTGGTTGTGGAGGACAATGCCCAAGTCCGCGCTACACAATCGGGGCTGGAGTGGTTGTAGGGTTAGTGGGTTCGTTCGGTGGTTTGGTGCAGCGTCGAAAACGTCGCTAGTACCAGTATTCCGGACGAAATTAGCGCGCACGCTTTTCCGGTACTCAGGAACGCTTCCGGGAGGTCGTCCAGCTGGCATGGGGGTTGTGTAGTTTGTGCGGCGCCGTCGGGGGCGAGCTCGGTTGAAAGGTGCGAGGTGAAGAGGTCCTGTAGGAGGGCGACCGCTTCTCGGCCGGGTATGTCAGTGAACAGGGGGAGCGAAGTTTGATCCGGTGAACAAAGGTTGGGGGGATCGAAGCAGCACGAAGGAACTAGACTTTCTGCTGTTTCAGTTTCGTCAGGAGAGGGGGGGGGGAGGGATGCGTTGGGCGGTGTCGGGCCGATCGAGTGGAGTTCACGTTGTTTGCGAAGTGAGCTGGTATAAGAAACATGTCGCTATACATGAGGTGGGGATGTCCAACCCGATCTCCTGATATCCCGACGAGAGTTCCGCTGGTAGGGGAGTGGCATCATGACATGGGCGGGGGGAGGGGTGGGGGGTTCTGATGGTTCGCGCCGTCCATCGCGAGTGGTGGGCGAGGTCCCGGCCTATCGAGTTTTTTACCCGGAGAGGGAGGTCGGTGATCCGGTTGATGTTTTCAAGTAGCCAGCGGCGGGCGGCAAAACAAGTCGAGGTCACCGCATCGGCGGGTCGGGTCGGATCCGGGAGGAACATACCGTGCAGCTAGAAGCAGGCGATGTGGGGGGGGGGTTGTGGAGTACTGGCATGTGAGGAGGTAGGGCGTGTCATATCCTAGCCATTTAGCTAAGTGCTAGTATCTGACATTATTTATTTCCTCTAAATGGTACCTGTATCTTAGCGATATTCAGTGACTCTTTTATTGTCATCACGGCAGTACAACTGTATCGCCGTATTTTCCCTCGACAGTACAGAGTTACTAGCAGTATCTCTTCTAGATAGTTCTTTTCTAGATAGTTCTAAGAGCTTGTGCGATAAGATTAGATAGACGGTACAGATAATCTCAGATAATCTGTATCACCAATAATAGTTTGGTTTAGTTAGCAGACAGCACAAGCTACAGGTTCTAAGGCTGTTTCTAGAACACCTGAGGTGTGGATATTTAAGACGGGGACTTACTGGTAGAGGTGAGAGACCGGTACAGAATAGAATCACGCCACACCCAGATTGTAAGAAACCCTGTTCCTAAGACAATCTTACTAATTCTCTCTACGCTGTATAATTAGATCCAGAGATTAGGTTCTACTATTAGTCTAAGGTTGCCATCTTAGCCTAACCAAAGTAGCACCTCACACGTGGTTTCGGAGCCTCAGAACAGCTAGACGAGACGAAGATGTCTAACCGAGCAGGAGAGAGACTACCAGAGGAAGTTGATGGTCGACCAGAGGGGGCGCCTTCTGGGCCGACACAGCCGACGTCGACAGATGGTAGAAGACAGACAGTGCGAGAAGGATCGAGTCCCACGATGGAGCCTATGTCGGTACACGTCACCGAGATGCTACAACGACTAAGTAACCGAGTTGACACTTTTTCGACTGAGCTATCTCAACTGCGTGACCACGTCGACAACGGTTTCAGGCATTTTGAAGGACGAGTGAACAGAAGCCGAGAAACGGAGAATTTTCTTCGAGGAGAACAATTGAGATCGGAGAGGACGCGAGAGATGCCAAGCATGATGCCGAACGATGTCAAACCAGCCAAGATCAAGAGCATCGCTACGACTAACATCGACGAGCTGAGAAACTGGTTCCGACATGCACGAGGGTATCTACGGTATCACAGCGTTAACCCTGAAGAGCAAAGAGGAGTGTACTGGGTATCTGGCTTTCTGGAAGGACCACTATCGAAGTGGTGGTACTCCCAAGTTGCGCAGACTGGAGATGAAGTCGGTGGAGGATTTTCCGGAGTTTCTGAGATGGAGAAATCCTTAATTCAGGAATTCTGCGGAAGAACACCGGCGGAACAAGCGAGATTGAATTTGGACAAAGCGAGACAGAAAACCACGGTCCTGAAGTACGCGAACTATTTTCGAGAACAATTATTGGAGCTTCCTCACCGTCACGAAGAAGATAACGTACATGATTTCCAGCGCGGTTTGAGACCCTCGATTCATAAGGAAGTTGCCCTGAAAAACCCTAAGACCCTACACGAGGCGATTCAAGCAGCTCTGCGAGCGGAGGCAGCGGAGACCAAGATTGAGACGACCCAACGCTCGACAGGCCGACTGAACGCCATCGAAGAAGACAGCGACTTTTCAGAGGCAGCGGAGGAGATCGACAGTGAGTTGGAGGAAGATTCGCATGGCGCGACCGAAGAAAAGCCGCGGGAGCTGTACGAGATTAGACGCCTCACTCAAGAGGAGGTCGACAGATTTAAGAAGGAGGGCAAGTGCTTCATTTGCCACAAGAAGGGACACATCGCTATCGACTGCCCAGACAGAAAGAACAAGAAGAATGACAGAACGAGGAAATCCCGGCCGGGAAAGTGAGACCTGAGTCGGCAGCTCGCGGCAAGCTGCAGGATGAGGTTTCGTCTCCTACAGCGACTCAGGAAGAGACCAGAACAGAAGAAGTACGAGACCCGGACTGGATGATGAATAGGGAGTATTTCCTGAAGTACTCTCAGACCTACGGACCTTTCGACTTAGATGGAGCTAGCGATAATGACGGCCTTAATTCTCAAGTGGCGGAGGATTTTTGCTGTCCGGCGCGCCCATTTCAGGAGAGAGATTTACAGAAGTACCGGAGAATTTGGCTAAATGCGCCATTTAATGAATTAGAAGATTTTTTGGGCCATTATTTGCGGAGTAAACTGCTTCATCCCCATCTGAGAGCGGTTATAGTGGTTCCAAAATGGAGGGCAAAACCATGGTTCAAGCTGCTGCGAAATTTCCGACTTGTCGACGAGCTGGCGGCGAAAGAACATGTGTTTACCTGCCCCACGAACGATGGAATAGAAGGAAGAAGGCAAGATGTTGGACCGACAAGATGGACGACGCAAGTCTACGTCGACGACACCGATCGAGTTCGATTTCTGCCTCAGAACCTACAGAATCCCCCGAAGACCTACTGGACTCACTCGACGACTCTTGTTACCGATGGCCGACGAGTGTTACTAGCGAAAGAGGACACTGGCATGGTCTGGTTTCCTGGTGGCAAACAGGAGATTGAAGACGCGACCCCGGAATACACAGCAGTGCGAGCTCTTACGGAGACAACTGGATTAAAGGTGAGCGAAACAAATTTACGCCTTTTAGGGACGGAGTCTTCCGGACAGAATAAGCGCTACGTGTATATCGCTCGCGTTCGACCCGGATCGATACCGGACGCTACGTCAACTTCTCGGGCAGTATGGGCTACCTGGAAGGAATTAATTTCGGCACGGCGTACGGGTTATCTAGTCTGTGGAGAACAGCAGTTCCCTCTTCGTTACGAGACTTTTGGGAAACCGATTGACGGGTGGATGAACAAGAACGTCCGACTAGAAGACAGTGTTCCTGCGACGCTACATGTATCCACAACCCAGTCTGGAACAAGTCTGTTAGTGTTGGGAGGCACCTTACGCGGACATCGATGCCGTATTTTGGTTGACTCTGGCGCTTCGGAAAATTTCTGCAAGGCTGAGTGGGTACGGGAGCATCACATTCCGACGGTTACTGGAGAGAAATACCGGATAAAATTGGCAGATGGTAGTACAACTACGACTCGCCAGCGACTACGGAATGAAGTACTCACAGTAGGGACCCTAGACATACGTCTGGACGCAATTACGACAGAACTGGATAAATTCGACATCATCCTCGGTCAACCTTGGTTACAAGCCGTCAACCCGGATATAGATTGGTCTACTAAAACGATTCGCGACCGTAAAACTGGCGAAGCTATGGTGTCTGGCGACGAGTACACCGTACCTGTGACAGTACATCACTTGGAGGCGGATGCGATGGCAAAGCTGCTTAGACAACAACCAGCAGACCTCTTCGTGATTGGACTACGAGAAGTACAGGACGCGGTCGACGACATCAACACTGATCAACAACCTGAGTGGACGACTTCGTTACGAGATTCCCTGAATGAGTTTACGGACATTATCAAGGAGCCTGACGGTCTACCGCCAACTCGCGAGTGCGACTTTGAAATTAATTTGGAGTGCGATGAACCACCTAAGGAGCGAACGTACCGTATGTCACCAGCAGAACTCCGGGAGGTTCAAGTACAGTTGCAAGACTTACTCGCAAAAGGCTGGATTCGTCCGTCTAAATCTCCGTATGGTGCCCCGATTTTATTTGTACGCAAGAAGGATGGTACCATGCGTATGTGCGTAGACTACCGGAAACTCAACGACCTCACGAGGAAAGACCGAACACCGTTACCCCGGATTGATGAGTTACTCGACTCGCTATATGGGGCTCACTATTTCAGCACGCTGGACCTGTATAAAGGCTATCATCAAGTTCGAGTCAAAGAGCGCGACATACATAAGACAGCATTCCGAACTCATTACGGACTGTTCGAGTACTGCGTTCTACCCTTTGGACTTTGTAACGCCCCAGCTGGATTCCAAGCGATGATGAATCGAGTTTTGGCCCCGTATCTTGGCAAGTTCTGCGTGGTATATTTGGACGACGTGTTGATCTACAGTAAGACGGCCGACGAACACCTCGAGCATATTCGACTCGTGTTACGAGAGTTGCAGCGACACCAGTTGCATATCAAACTCTCTAAGTGTTACTTCGGACGATCGAGCGTCAATTTTCTTGGGCATGTGGTGGAAGCTGGACAGATCCGAATGGACCCCGACAAGGTTGAGGCAGTACAAAATTGGCCCCGACCGAAATCTGTGACTGAAGTACGTGGATTTCTGGGACTTGCTGGATATTACCGGAGGTTTATCAACCAATTCGCAACCCTAGCAACCCCATTAACGGACCTGACCAAGAAGACACCGGAATTTCGCTGGACTCCTCAAGCCGAGTCAGCATTCGAGCAAATTAAAAACGCGATGGTACGTGCACCAGTACTGGTAATTCCTGACACTTCTCCTAATGCAAGGTACACACTGTACACAGATGCTTCTGGATTTGCAGTAGGAGCTGTGCTATTACAAGACCAAGGTATTGGATTACAACCTGTTGCGTACCATGCTCGAAAGATGAACAAGCATGAGGTACACTATCCTGTCCACGAACAAGAGCTACTGGCAGTTCGAGACGCTCTACTGAAGTTCCGTTGCTACTTAGATGGCGCGGCGGGATTTACAGTAATTACGGACCACGACACGTTGCGACACTTCTTTCGGCAGCGCGATTTGTCTACTCGACAGGTGCGATGGCTTCAAGTTTTAGCACCTTACCAGCGACAGATGGACATCGTATACAAGAAGGGAGCAGTCAACCAGGCAGACGCTCTGTCTCGCCGACCTGACCTGAAGGACTCATTACAGAAGCTGCAACTATTACGCGATTGGACCAACGACGAAGCAGAATGCGAGTTACACGCACAGATTTTTTCCCTGGAATCCCGGTTACATCCTGACTCTGGACTTCATGCGGAAATCAAAAGTGCTTATGATTCGGACAAATATCTGCTTACCCGGAAATCTCTGCCTACCTGGCTGGTACGTCAATCTAATGGACTCTTGTACGCCTACGGGACAAGACTGTATGTTCCGAACGTCTCTACATTGCGATCAAGAGTATTGTACGAACTACACGACGCACCGACCGCGGGACACCCTGGTATTATTCGACTATTGGCAGCAGTAACCCGGACGTTTTGGTGGCCTAACATGAAGCGGACAGTACAACACTATGTACGCAGCTGTGTTACCTGTCAACGCAACAAGGCAGCGCGACACAAGTCTTATGGACTCCTTCAATCGCATGAGGTACCGACCAGGCCCTTTGAGCATGTATCGCTTGACCTGATTACGGACCTTCCTGAGTGCGATGGGTATGATGCTGTGGTGGTATTCGTCTGTATGCTTACGAAACGGACGATTGTCGAGCCAATTACGAAAACGATTACAGCGGAACAATTAGCAAAAGTTATGCACCGCGCTGTTTTTCGGCATTTTGGCTTACCACGGAAATTAATATCCGATCGAGATCCCCGGTTTATGAGCGACTTCTGGCAAACCCTATTTAGGGCTGTTGGCACCAAGCTTAATATCTCTACGAGCTATCACCCCCAGACAGATGGCCAAACTGAGCGAGTAAACCAGACATGGGAGCAAGTCATACGATGCTATGTGCACCCCTTGCACGACGACTGGGTTCAACACCTTACCAACGTGGAGTTCGCGATCAACGCAGCGGTTTCTACGTCAACGACTATGTCTCCATTTAAGGCGACGCTAGGATTTGAGCCGACATCTCCAACAACGGCTACATTTGACGATAACGAGCCTAGCCGTACTTTACCGGAGCAAGTGAAGATTCTGGTCGAGATGCACAGATTTGCCCACGACTGCGTCAAAGCAGCCCAAGCACACATGCAAGACGCTGCAAATCGGCACCGGTTACCAGTACCTTTTACAGTTGGCGACAAGGTTAAGCTCAAGGCGACAAATCTACGGTTTGTACAACAGCCATGTTCTAAACTACGCGACCGCTACATTGGACCGTTTCTCATTACGGAGGAAGTTTCCCCGGTTGCATTTCGGCTTAAGCTACCCCCTGGAGTACGGATTCACGATGTTGTACACGCCAGTTTACTGGAGAAATGGAATTCAGAACCAGAACAGGCCAACAGTGCACAGCCAATTCCGATTGTGCACGATGCGAAGCGATTTGAAGTCGATAAAATACTCGACGTGGCTTTTAACTCCAATGGCACGGGACTTTTGTTTAAGGTCCGCTGGGCAGCACCGTTCAACGTACCTAGCGAGGACACTTGGGAACCCATGCGAGGAGTCAACCACTTAAACATCTTTTCCGAATTCCTTCGAACGGATGTTTATCGAGAATTTTCTGGCACCCCTGACTTTGTCAGATTTCGCAATCGCTGGCCTGCAAGAACCCCCAAGAAACCAAGACCCTGAGTACTGCACAGCGAGGACGCTGGTGCTTAAGGAGGGGAGAGTGTCATATCCTAGCCATTTAGCTAAGTGCTAGTATCTGACATTATTTATTTCCTCTAAATAGTACCTGTATCTTAGCGATATTCAGTGACTCTTTTATTGTCATCACGGCAGTACAACTGTATCGCCGTATTTTCCCTCGACAGTACAGAGTTACTAGCAGTATCTCTTCTAGATAGTTCTTTTCTAGATAGTTCTAAGAGCTTGTGCGATAAGATTAGATAGACGGTACAGATAATCTCAGATAATCTGTATCACCAATAATAGTTTGGTTTAGTTAGCAGACAGCACAAGCTACAGGTTCTAAGGCTGTTTCTAGAACACCTGAGGTGTGGATATTTAAGACGGGGACTTACTGGTAGAGGTGAGAGACCGGTACAGAATAGAATCACGCCACACCCAGATTGTAAGAAACCCTGTTCCTAAGACAATCTTACTAATTCTCTCTACGCTGTATAATTAGATCCAGAGATTAGGTTCTACTATTAGTCTAAGGTTGCCATCTTAGCCTAACCAAAGTAGCACCTCACATCGCGAGACGAATCCTGGGGTCGTAGAGGTCGGCGGAGGACGGCTGCGCCTTGCTGTGTGTACCGTCTGGTGTTTCTACGGATCCACTAACCTTGGTGAGCTAGGCTCGGTTGGGGAGAGATGGACGGTGCTTGTAGTTCAACGGGCCCTATGTCCACCAGTCTATCGCTCATCGGGAGGCCAGGCCCGGAGCGAAGACGGTCGGTGTAGCTCATTCAAACTGCCGACCCATCCCCGGTATGTGGTTCAATAGTACTTTAGTAGTACTTTGGATCTTTTTCCTGTCTTAAGTGACGGTAGGATACGTTTTTTTGGGGCGGTGCATACGGGATGCGGCGGCGGGATCGACGAGCGACTACATGAGGAGGGATTTTTTGCTAGCCTTCCCTTCCTACTTCCGGCAAGACCGGAGTCGTGCGGGAGCTAGATTAGGTTTGTCCGTCGTCCCTCTCGAACGCCGATCGGCCTAAGCATATCGGCGCCCCCTTGAATTGTTATGATTCAATTTCAATTCCATTGACTTACATATGGAGGGTTTTGAAAACTATCCCGCGCCCCACGGCTAATCGGATTCGGCGACGGTGATGACCCACCCTCCCTCTTTCGTCACCCACCGACGCTCAACATACCTAATATTAGAGAGTGTGGGCATGGGTTAGCGCGGAGGGCCACACTCGAAACTACATACATACTCGATTGACGCGCGAAAGGATGGGGGTGTGGGGGCGCTGGGTGTGGGGGGGGGGGGGGGGGGGGCGAGTGATACCCGGGTACTAGCACAGAAATTGCGGGGGGTCAAGATAGAGACACAATAATTTTGCACGAGCGCTAGCAATTTTCGTCTCGCAGTTTGGGCGAGATGAAATTCCTCGCGTGGGGCGGTTGTGCCACGCGTGGGGCGGGTGTGGTTGGCACACGCACGTACCCATACATTCCAAACATCACCGTCTACGTGATGCGTCCCAAACTGCCAAGTAGGACCTCGTGTGACGAGTACAGTCATGCAACAGTACATTGAAGGACATTGTACAGGTACTCGTTACGGATTCCAGTTCGTGCTTTTCCACAGGACGGACGTATACTCGTGGGTACGTCGCTACTGCAATATTGTAATGGTGCTGATGCTACAGTACGACCAGTACCTCCCGGTACGTACAGATATGCATAATTAATCTAACTAGCCAGATGACGCGCCAGAACGAGCTCTTCAATGCAGAAGGAGCTGCGTCGTGAAACCCAATGCTAAGCAGGCCGTGTCTCGAGGACAGATGACGACGGTTGAGCAGCACTGACGCCTGACACGTAAGCAAAGCTTGCAGGCGTAACTAGTCTGGGCTGAAACCTATTTAAGCCCAATGCAGTAGAGGGAGGTGACAGAACCTTTTAACAATTCCTTTGTTCACTTATAACATCTACTGCCTAAGTACAATAGTGAAACATCTCTCAACAATTGCCTCTCGACAACATCATTTTGCAATCTTGCAACAACAGAACTAGACAGACTAGAACAGATTTGTGCTAGCGTTTAGCTTTCAGAGGCTAACCGCCACACTGGTTTCGGAGCTCTTTGGTCGACGCACGCTTTCGTTGCTCGTTGATCTGCTCGACGTTGTTTGATTGAGTTGAGATGGCTTCTCTAGGAGCAGGACATTACGTGGTTTTAGTAATTCACGTTGGAGGAACTAAATCGTCGGACTTGAAGTTGGTGTTTCAGCGTGAGCCTCGTTCTGGTAAAACTTGGTTCCCAGCTGGCTCTGTCTTACCTAACGAAGAGCCTGTCGACGCTGCTATTCGCGAGTTACATGAGGAGACCGGTCTTGTTTTGACACCGGATGATTTGACGCTGTTGAGTGGTGAACCTGTTAACGTTACACTACCTCAAGGACGACAGCTTGTCTACGTGTACTCGGCTTCTATTCCTGTCCTGTTTGCTACGAACAACTTACGTACACCTGCTCAGGTCGAGCAGGCTGTTTTGGCACAGTCGACAGTTAATCCGGATGGCACCTACGTCGTACCGGAAACCATCAACATTGACGGTCTGACACTTACGCCCTCACAGAAGGGGTTACTTCGTGCTGAGAAGCACAAGAGTGAATTACTTCACTTTGGTTACGTGACTCAGTGGGAATCTTTTTATCGAGCAATCACACAACATGTTCCAGTCATGCAAGACGACACGTCTATCCCGAGACAGTTCCACATGTACACCCGGTTTACGACGGTCGACTCTGGTTCTGTATGGCTATTGATTCGCGGACACATTAATCGACTGACTGGTGAAGGACCTACGGATTTACGAGTGGGAATGCCGATGCCTACCCACAACTTGGCTGGACTATCTGTGACCCTCACGGAGACTCAGCGTAAGGCTGCTATTACTTCACCGTACCAGAATGGTCAGGTACCTCATGTACTGGAGGATTGGCTCGAAGCACAGCCTCAGCGTTTTATAATGCTTGGAATTACGGCTGACTCGTACGATGCAGTGTTCTGGGTTACTTCACAGTTTTCTGGACACCTAGGTGGGTGGTGGTTGAACCGGAAAAATCAGCCTCCAATTCCATCTACGTACAACGAGCTTGTTATGGAGTTACGCAAGTCGACGTTTCTTCCGAACATTCAGGACGACGCAATTAACGCTTTGCTAAGCTTTACGCAGAGCAACACGATGAGTTACGCGGTTTTCACTAAACAGTACAACGACTACTTACGTCGGTCTCGTCAACACCTGACAGCTGAGGTACAGTGTGTACGCTTCATTAATGGCCTAGCGAACGATGCGCTCAAGAGACTGGCTAAGTCACACCGAGCTCGGCAAGGATACCAGACTACGCTAGTGGAGCTGCAAAACTTTTTGAATGACGTCGTGACAGACTCGCCGGAACTAGGCAATACAAAGTCTGCTGCTGGACCATCTGCCCAGCCCTCACGCAAGCGCAACCTTGATGACCCTTTCGAGGAAGCCTCTAACGTCTGGAAACGTAACAAAGGTGGCCGTGGACGTGGCCGCGGACGTGGACGTGGAGGTGGCAACAATGGTGGACGTGGTCAGACATCTGGCCGCGAAGATTTTAATTCACTCGCAAATGCAATGACAGCTGAGGAGCGTAAGCGACACATGGACGAAGGACTCTGCTTCAAGTGCCACAAGAAGGGACACCGTTTGTTCCAATGTCCGGAGTTCAAAGGCAAGGCACCGATGCAACCTAAGAAGCAATGATGGTGGCAAGGCTGTTCTACAAATGAACTGGAGCAGCCGGCTACATCTACTGTTCATTCTGAGACACTGTTAGCGACAGAGGTCGTCGAAACACCTTCGACATCTCCATCGACTACAGTTGCGACACCTGTAACGCAAGTAGCAGGTCGTCGTCGTCAGACTAAGCAGAGACAGAGTCGTAAACCTGTAACCAGACGTTCAGTTGATTGGAAACTGGTTGACTCAGTCTTTGACCCTCTGCATGCACGATTCAACTTCACGTTGGAGGGATGTGCTGATGATGAAGGTCTTAACTCGCACGGTGACTTACCTCACTGTTCGCCGAGTGACTCGATTCTAGACAGAGATTTAACAGGAGAACGGGTGTTCATCAACCCACCCTGGGAGTTAGCTGAGCAGATTGCGCAGCATTTTGAGGATTGTCGTCGAACATCTCCGACATCTACGATGGCTGTATTTGTACTACCGAAGTGGGCGAAATTTACTCAGGTGACTAAGCACTGGAAACTCTATCAAGAATTCCCAGCAAGGACACAGCTTTTTACACGTCAGTCACTGGAGAACCCAGCGCAACAGGAGGTGGTTGCTCCAGCCCCTTGGCCTGTACAGCTGTGGTTAGTCGACGCAGATTGTGCGTTTAACGACTCACCAGAACCTACAGCACCTGATCAACCCGACTCGGTACCTGTACCAACAGACGACTCGGAACAGTCCATCGCTACGCTGCGACAATTTTCTTCGCCAGCTACAGCACTACTGACTGACCTCACGGAAGCTCGCCCGTTAATTCGAACTGAGCTGACTGTGAAAACTCCTGATGGCGGACACCAAATTTCTGGATTAGTGGACTGCGCTGCGACACTTGATTTTGTGTCAGAGGACTTTGTACGACGCTTTGCTTTACAGACTCGGAAGTCTGCAAGTAAGACTCCAGTTCGACTCGCTAACGGACAACGAGTGACTTCTACGACAGTCTGTGACGTCACTTTTGAGCTGGCTCGACACGAGTTTCAACGGACTTTCAACGTCTTACGTGATTTACGCACAGCTGATTTAATCCTGGGTTTACCATGGCTTGATGACGAACAGGCCTCTTTACAATTTGGTACAACCAGAATTTTTACACTAATGGACGGCACAGCAGTGGAGACTACACTTGAGGAACGACGCCCTGAGTGTCTACTCCTGTCGTCTACGAAAGTTCAGAAGCTTATGCGCAAGACGCGCCGCAGCAGGGGACGTCATGCTGATTTTTACGTCATTGAACTTACGTCAGCCGCCGAACAATCGACAGACTTCCACACTGGAGAGGAACTAACAGCAGAACAACGTGACAACTTCCGGTCTTTACTCTTCGATGACTTCCCGGAGTTACTGCAACCTGTCAACTCTCCACCTGTAAGCCGACAGTGGGATCATCCCATTGAAACAATTGGCCCAATGCGACGTCAACGTCTGAACAGATTGTCACCCGCAGAGCGCGCTGAGCTTAATCGACAGCTTAAAGACGCAGTGGAAGCTGGTTTGATACGCCCCAGCTACAGTGAGTTCGGCTCGCCAATTCTTTTTGTGCGAAAAGCTGATGGCTCGCTACGTCTGTGCATTGACTACCGTGGTCTTAACGAGGTTACGCGTAAAGATGCTTACCCGCTACCGCGTGTGGACGACACTCTGGACGAACTTAAGGACGCGAATTTTTACACACACCTCGACCTCGCTTCTGGATTCTGGCAAGTTCGAGTGCGTGATCAGGACGTTCACAAGACGGCTTTTCAGACCCCTGATGGCTTAATGGAATGGGTCGCCATGCCGTTTGGGCTGTGCAATGCACCAGCTACATTTCAGAGGATGATGAACGACATTCTTCGCGACTTTTTACATAAGTTCGTGACAGTCTACCTGGATGACGTCTGTATCTACAGTCGAACTCTGGAAGAGCACCTGGAGCACCTACGTCTAGTGCTACAGCGATTCAAGGAGGAAGGGCTGAAATTACGCCTTAAGAAATGCTTCTTCGGATTGCAAGAAATGGAGTATCTGGGCTACACTGTGTCAGCCGGTAAAATTTCGGTTTCCACAAAGAAAGTCGAGGCCGTTGCAGACTGGCCAGTGCCCAAGACGCAGAAGGAGGTTCGCAGTTTCGTACAGTTCTGCAACTTCTATGCGAGATTTATACACCATTTTAGCGACCTTACGGCTCCATTGACGGACTTACTGCGGAAGTCCCAGCCACAGAAGGTTACGCTGACGCCTGCCTGTTTGGAAGCCTTCGAGACTCTCAAGTTACGGCTCATTTCCGCGCCATGCCTGATCCTTCCGGAGGTCGGCTCGGACGCGACGTTCACCGTGGCTACAGATGCTTCAACAGTGGGGATTGCAGCAGTCCTGTTGCAAGACCAAGGAGGCGGTCTTCAACCAGTCTCTTACTGGGCGCGTAAGCTGAATCCAGCTGAGCGTGGTAACACTTACTCTGCGTACGACTTAGAAGCTTTGGCCGTATGCGAAGCTGTCAAGCATTGGAGGTGCTATCTTGAAGGCTGTTCTAAGTTCCTTGTCGTAACAGACCACGACACACTGCGACATCTGCTCAGGCAACCGAACAACAGGCTGAACAAGCGGCAAGCAAGATACCTGCGGGATTTGCAACCGTTTGTGGGCTCGATGACACTTGCATATCGCAAGGGAGCTCTGAACGAAGCCGACCCGTTAAGCCGGCGTCCAGACTTCGTACCTCAGGCCACAGTACCCTTATTTTGGGATGGCGAGGTTCCGTCAGATCGAGAATTACGACGGAAGTCCCAGCTGCTGTTTGAAGACGCACAGTTAAATTCACTGACTGTTGAAGCGTTGCAGCTGAGCCCTGAGTTCGCTGATCTCATTCGCGAGGGGTTCTCACGAGATTCGTTTTATGGGGACGATGGTGAGTGGACAAGAGACAGCCGGATAGAAGCCAGAGACGGGTACTTTTGGCGTCTCAATCGCCTCTGTATTCCACAGAACTCTGAGCTCCGACTGAGATTGATCACAGAGCTGCACGAAAGTTCGTCAGCTGGTCACAGAGGAGTTGCTAGCACTCTTGCTAAAGCACTCGACAGATTCTGGTGGAAACGAATCCGCCAAGACGTGAAAGATTTTTGTGAACGCTGCGTCGTGTGCCGACGAGCGAAGATTCGACCGCAAATGGCTGCGACTCTTTACCCATTGCCTGTTCCACCCAGACCGTGGCACACAGTTGGTCTTGACTACCTGACACACTTGCCTGAGAGCAACGGCTTTAACAGTGTGCTGATTGTAGTAGACCATCTAACTCGAATGGCCCATTTTCTGCCATGTACAGAGTCGATTACTGCCGAAGAAACTGCCACTTTGTTTTTACAGGGAGTCTACCGCTTACATGGACTGCCCCGTGTGCTGATCAGCGACCGCGACCCAAAATTTGTCAGCGCTTTCTGGCAGACACTCTGGAGACGCCTTGGAACGCGTCTGAACATGTCTTCCAGCCGACACCCAGAAACAGACGGACTGACAGAGCGCGTGAACAGCACGTTTCAGCAGCTTCTTCGTTGCTTCTGTTGCTATGATGGCTCTGATTGGTCGACACTTTTACCGCAAGTGGAGTTTGCGTACAACGCTTCGCGTGCACTCGGAATTGAGCACACACCGTTCGAGGCTAACTTTGGTTTTTCTCCTGAGGAGCCTCCTGACCTGCTCTTCAGCATGCGACCGTCGATTCCAATTTCGCAAGACGCAACAATGCAAGCGCGCACAGAACCGTCTATAGCACCACACTTCGCTAAGGGAGACAAGGTGTCAATCGTAACAGCAAATCTTTTTCTGCGAGGACAACCGAACAGGAAACTCAGAGACAGACAGCTCGGCCCTTTTTCAGTGGAGGAGCAGATTGGAACACACAGTTACAGATTGAAACTACCAGCGACAATACGCTTACATCATGTGTTCCATGTTAACAACTTACGACCCTGCTCTACCGCTCCGCTACGACCAGCTGTTCCGGTAACTGTACCTGAAGGAGACGATGAGGAGTTTGACGTGTCGCACATCTCTGCTGTGTGCATCAAGTCGCTACCTGGTAACATGGGCGACGAGGCAAATATTTGCTCTTCATGACGCACTTCAGTGATGATGACATTCCACCTGTCTGGCACCGTTTGAACGAGGTGCATCGAACAATTGCGTTACAAGAATTCTTGGAGACGCCCCAATGGCGCAAGTTCGCCAAGACTCATGCGTACATTGACTTCATACACGCTTTCCCAGCGCGCATTCCTGAGTCCCAGTAACTGCTTCAGTAAAGGAGCCAAGAACCACGGAGGTCTGCCTCGCGGCGGCCTCATTGATCTGTCAGGAGGGGGAGGGTACGAGTGTGACGAGTACAGTCCTGCAACAGTACATTGCAGGACATTGTACATGTACTCGTTACGGATTCCAATTCGTGCTTTTCCACAGGACGGACGTATACTCGTGGGTACGTCGCTACTGCAATATTGTAATGGTGCTGATGCTACAATACGACCAGTACCTCCCGGTACGTACAGATATGCATAATTAATCTAACTAGCCAGATGACGCGCCAGAACGAGCTCTTCAATGCAGAAGGAGCTGCGTCGTGAAACCCAATGCTAGGCAGGCCGTGTCTCGAGGACAGATGACGACGGTTGAGCAGCACTGACGCCTGACACGTAAGCGAAGCTTGCAGGCGTAACTAGTCTGGGCTGAAACCTATTTAAGCCCAATGCAGTAGAGGGAGGTGACAGAACCTTTTAACAATTCCTTTGTTCACTTATAACATCTACTGCCTAAATACAACAGTGAAACATCTCTCAACAATTGCCTCTCGACAACATCATTTTGCAATCTTGCAACAACAGAACTAGACAGACTATAACAGATTTGTGCTAGCGTTTAGCTTTCAGAGGCTAACCGCCACACTCGCCTCTCGCCAAAGCCAATTGCCCTTGCCCATTTCTAACGGGCATTGTTTATCCAACCCTACATCAAATTGATTTTTACTCGCTTCTTTTCCAAATACATCACCCGTGCTTGCGGCGCGAAATTTCATGCTCCATTCATCACATACCCGCAAACCAAACCTCGCGCATTTTGCACCATCCCCCATACATTCGCGCCTCCAAACCCCCTCCAACAAGTCAAAAATTTTATTTGTCAAGTGGCTCACTAAGCAATGCGGAGCTTGGTATGAGGGCTTGAGCAATGCTCGAGCGTGGCGCTAGGAACGGCGTATGTAGTTTATACATTTTCGTGGGAATTGTGGCCTTTTGACAACTCGACAAGCAAACTTTACAACTCAACAAACTCCACCGACAACACTCGCTTTAAGCTCATGCGGTCTCACCATACCGAATGACGGCTAAATGCTTGCTACCCGGCTCTACTACACTTGGGTGGTACCTGGGTGTCGTCGTGCTAGACTTGGTGAGAGGGGCGCGTGTTCTTGACTAGCTTATGTTTTAAAACATAGAGCATGTCCGGACTCTTGTGCATGAGTGTGTATGCAAATCATACAAATAGATTACAAAAAAGCACTATACGAACTATTGACGAATATATTGCCGTGCTTTGGATTCCGTGATCCTCTCGTCACTCTTGTCCTTTTGGACGAATGTATGCAAATCATAGATATATTTTACCATCTAGATTTTATTTATTTATTTAACATTCCCCTCTAGGGATAGCTTTAAAAATTTCTTACAAGAAAAAGCAGTGGAGGCCACCAAGCAAGAAAAAGAAAGAAAGGAAGAAAAAACCTAAGCCCGAGATAGGGATAGCTAGGGATAGCTTCATATCAAAAAATCCGACGCGGTATGCTGACGTACCCAAACGTACCAAAACATATCAAAACGTATCAAAACGTACCAAGTGTACCGGCAGAAAACTTCGTGCATCTATCGTCGTATCTTCGTATATCTATTTTGCGTTGTTCGGAACGTTTTCCTGCATTTTCAGGGATAAGAAACGTGTTGGCTTTGATATAATTAAAAAGCCGATTGATATTTCAAATTTATGTAGAATGAGCCATATTTCCCATACAGTAACCTGTATCATTTTGAAGTAATTTGTTACTTACATAACTAACTTATGAACACATAATAATACGGAAAAAAACTCTCTCTCTCTCTCTTTCTCTAAACGTACCAAAACTTACAGAACGTACAGCCATTCCCTCCCCCTCCCCCCCCCCCCTTTCTCTTCGTATATCTATTTTGCGTTGTTCGGAACGTTTTGCTGCATTTTCAGGGATTTACCCTAGGGCACGTTTTGCCAAAGATGTCAGTTTGCTTACAATTTGGCCAAAAGACGCCCACAGACAGGGTCTGGGGGTCAATTAGCGCAGGATTATAGGGATGGGTGGGTGGGTTCGCGCGAAGCCTAGATTGGCTGAGCGCGAAAGCAGAGAGTGCCTAGGCTCGTGGCTAGCTACGGCTTATAAGGCACGGGTAGCTAGAGCTGACCGTTGGGGAAGTCGTTGGTCGTTGGTTGTGTCTAACTGCTCGGGCAAGGTGGTTGCCCTACAGGTGAGACGCGCCGATATTAGCGGTAACAGTAACCGCTAGAGTTACTGTCCCGTACACATGATATTGGATATGCAAACCTCTAGATTCAAATCAATCTGACCATTTACCCTAGGGCACGTTTTGCCAGTAACCTAAAGCCAAAGGCTTGCACAGCCAGAATTAGTGTTGCGGGGGGGACGGAGTGAGCCAACCGAAGAACCGTTTGCCTTCGGTCACAGAGCTGTTCTTGGCCCAGCCACCCATAAATTTGATTACGGGGAGGGGCGCGCCGATGCAGCTGGCAGCGGACGCCGCGCCTTTCCGTAGGCTGTGCGACGTCCATTTAAAGCCGGCGGGCGCGGACGAGTGGACTGTGAGGAGGGCGAGGGAGAGCCAGGTGGAGATGGTGGACGCGGCACCCCAATCGGCGGAGGGTTCTGCAGGTGAGAAACTCCAGAAAGCGAGCGGGGGTGGCTTGCTGTAGAATTTATTGCAGAATGTAGTTCGCTGTTCCGTGTAATAGTCGAGCAGGTCTGCCAGGACGGGGTTGGCGGAGATAGGGATAGCGATAACCTGTTTTTCGCTGGCGTCGCGGCGCTGGTCGCCTTTAGATTTCCTTATGAACAGGCAGATTTGCTGCGAAGGTCTGTCGACGATTAGGTCGCCTGTTTGGCAACGGGCGCCAGTTTCGGCCCGGCAGAAAAAAGGTGTAATTGACGCACACCGCGAGGCAAGCTCGAAAACGTTGTAGTTGGGAGAGCGCTGCGGGTGTCCACGGAAGGGTGAGGTGCAGCGTGTCGGCGGCTTGTAAGATGTTGAGGGCGACGGGCGCGGGTAGAGGAAGGCGCGTGGTGGCGGGGATGAGGCGGTGCTGCAGGATTTCGAGGCCACGCCGGGCGTCCGCCAGGAGGTCGCCCACCGCAATAGGTTGGCGCTGGTGGTCTCGAAAGAACTTGTTAACAGCAGAGAAGTAGGGTTGCAGGGAGCTTGCGGCGACCGTGCCGAGCAGGGCTAGCCACGCGGTGTAGCGTACCATGGTAGCGGGAGTGGCCTGTAGGGGGGCGATATTTTCCTGTGTGCAAAAAATAAAAAATTGCCGCAGCGCGCTGTCGTAGCTGGAGTACGTCGAGGGCGCTAGGGAGTTGCTGAGTAGAGCGACCGCCGTAACCCCTAGCTTGTCGGTTCCTAGGAGGTCTTGGAAAGTTTCAGCCAGATTGGCGGACCAGGGCGCCGGTGCTGCTTCGAGGCGTAGGCCGTAGCGGGGCTGTCCTGTACGCAGAGGCGGCACGCGCTGTACATGGGCGTTTAATTGTACCGGGCGAAGCGCCCGCCCAATCGCTCCGCGTCGGGTGTAGAGCCACGAAGGGGTTAGAGACGAAAGGCCACGATGCTCCACGCGGGAGGTCCGACCCCCTCGGGCTTGCCGCGCCTGCCGGGAAAGAATAGGTCGCGTGCCGCCGGGAAGTGTAGCGTTTCGGTGGCCAATCGAGCGAACGCGTGGTACCACGGTTTGTTGGGCCAAAAGGGGGCGATGACCGTGGCCGAGGCTTGAGCTTGGGCGAGTTTGGCGGCGAGGGCAGGGAGGGCAGACCAGGGCGGGTTGCAGTAGTTGTTTTCTCTGCGCCACGCGTCGTCGGATAGGCGGAGGCTGTCGACGTCCTCGCACCGTGGGTCGCGCCAGCGGGCGTTGAAGCGGGGGAGCTGCGCGTTGAGCATAGACGCGAAACGGTCGATCGTGTGAGGCCCCCACCGGCGTTGCAGGTGGGTGAAAATACGGGGGTTGAGCTGCCAGTCCTCGTAGTCCAACTCGCGGCTTAGCTTGTCGGCCCATATGTTGGCCGCCGAGCGGATGTAGCGCGGCCGGATGTTGATGTCGTTGCTGTCGAGGAGGTACCATAGGCGACGGAGTTCGGCCATCATGGCGGGCGAGCGCGAGGTGAGCTTGGTGAGGGCGGCGACTACAGCCGTGTTGTCCTCGTGTAGGAGGACTTGCCGGCCTCGGAGTTGGGGTAGAAAAGATTCCACCGCGTGTCGCACCGCTCGAAGTTCCTTCCACGTAATGTGTTGATGGCGGTCGGTAGCGCTCCAAAAGCCCCGGGCTTGATAGTTGGAGTCCTCGTTTAGAACGGCACCCCAACCGTAGGCGCTCGAGTCGGCGTGGAGGTAGGCGGTCTCGATAGGCTTGTAGATGGACCGGCCGTTGTGTTGAGTGGGGACCGTGCGCCACCACTCGAGGTCTCGGCGTAATTGGTGGGTGAGGCGGACGCGTCCGCCCCACCCAACCCGTGTGGCTAACACGTCGTGGAGTTCGCGCAAAAAGAAGCGCGCGGGGGCGATTGCGAGGTAGAGGAACTGTGCTTTTCCGGCGAAAGCCGCAAGGTGGCGTGTAGGAAGCCATCGGGCGTTGGAAGCGGCTCGTCCGAGTAGGGAAGAGGCTTGTTGCGCGAGCTGGTGGAGTTTTGCGGGCGGGGCGCGAAACATGCCGTGTTGGAGGTCCACCGTTAATCCCAAATGGTCGCCCACTTGAGTCGGTGTCCAAACGCCTTTCTTGGGGTTGCGTTCGAGGCCGAGGGTGTCGAGGAGGGCTTGGACGCGCTGTCGCAGTAGGAGGGCGTCCGCGTAGGAGTCGGCGAGGAAAAGGAAGTCGTCCATGTAGGGGAGTAGTCGGGTCCCACGCCATCGCGCGTTTCGGAGGAAGCGCTTTGTAGGGCGGTGACTGTGGGGGGAAGTAGCCGCCGGCATCGGTTGAGGGGGGCGTCGTAGGTGGTTTGTGAACACCTGAGTTAGCTTGCAAAAGTAGTAAGCCGAACCCGACCAGCCCATGGGAAGGCATGCTAGGCGCCATAGCGTGCCGCGGTAGTTGACCGTGAAGAAGTCTCGGTCTTCCTCCCGGATGCCAAGGGTGTAGTACCCGTCGGCAAGGTCGAGGGAGACGAAGTAGTTGCCCGGACGCGAGAGGTGACGTGGGTGCTTGAGCGTCTCGCAGGTCATGGTGAAGGTCGAGCAATAACGGTTGAGTTCTCGAAGGTCGATAATCAAACGCCATTGGTTGCACCCGGGTTTTGGAACTAAAAACATCCGGGAAACGTAGCGAGGGTTGTCCGCCCGCTCCCAAGCACCGCAAGCCTCGAAGCGGGGAAGCTCCGAGTTTAGAAACTCGAGTTGGGCCGGCGTCGCGTCGAGCATAGAGATGCCGTGGTTGAAGGGCTTGGGGCGTAGGCCGTGTTTGAATTTCACGCGGACGCCATGGCGGATCTAGTTTAGGACTTGGCCGCTCGCGCCGATGCGCTCCCACTCCCGCCATCTTCGACGCACGCGGTGGCGCATGTAGGAAGACGTCGGGGAGCAGGAATCGGCGCGGCGGGCCACACCGTCATTTCTAGAGCTGACCGTTGGGGAAGTCGTTGGTCGTGTCTAACTGCTCGGGCAAGGTGGTTGCCCTGCAGGTGAGACGCGCCGATATTAACGGTAACAGTAACCGCTAGAGTTACTGTCCCGTACACATGATATTGGATATGCAAACCTCTAGATTCAAATCAATCTGACCATAAGAAACGTGTTGGCTTTGATATACACTCCTCCACAAAAGTCCGGACAAGATTTCGCACCTGCGCAAGAAGAAAATGCAATCATGCGTCGATTTTATTGACAAATATCCTGAAATCCCAGGCAATGCTTTTGCGCGCAAAATGGAATGCACCGACACCTGCGAGGGGCGAGTTCGAACACTGCCGGGCATGTGCACTTGGGGTTATCGCGCCCGCACCCGTGCGGCACGCTCTTTCAAACAGTCGCCGTGCTTGGTAGACGAAAAGAGTAACGGGCGCACAACGCCGCAATATGAACGCTGATGCGACGGTCGCGCAAATATTATACATAGGCGACGGAGGGAGGAGGTGTTGGGCAGGCCGCTGTGGGGGAAACGCAAGAAATCGCGTATGTAGACTTACCACCGATATGCGCACAACCCAAGGGCAAGCCGCTTTCGGCAACAATGTTCAAGCGATCATAACTTCCTGATATATGGTTAAAATGTTTTATAACAGGTACCGTTGGACGCTTCTTTTCAATGCGCGTCGAACGCACCTACTCTGGAGTTTAAAATCTCACAAAAAGACTTGTTATGAATTATTTTAATTTACAAACTATTCCGGAACCGCTGAGCCGCAGTGCCAAGCAACACCCATCGAAGTCGGCTCACCTCCTGCGACGATTTGTGCGGGAATTGTCGATATATGTTTACTAATTCTTCATTCCTATTGACCTCCGAGCCCAATTCCCGACGCGTGCCACGCGTGGGGCGGGTGTGGTTGGCACAAGCACATACCCAAGCATTCCAAACACCACCGTCAACGTGATGCGTCCCTAACGGCCAAGTTGGACCTCGCCCCTCCCCGAAGCCAATCGCCCTCGCATGTTTACAGCGTGCAGTGTTTATCCAAACCTGCGTCATGTGCGTTTTTGCTCGCCTGCTTTCCAAAAACTCACCCGTGCCAGCGGCGTGAACTTCCGTGCTCTATTCACACACCCGCAAACCAAACCTCGCGCATTGAACACGGCACCCACGCCTCCAAACCCCCTCCAAAAACCCCCCAAAAATACGGCTATGTGGAACACAGAGAAGTATGCAGCTTGGTATGAGCGCTTGAGCAATGCCCAAGCGTGGCGCTTAGAATGACGTGTGCAGTTCAGACAATTTCTCGGGAGTTTATGGGCTTAATTCGACAAACTCCACCGACAACACCCGCTTTAAGCTGAGGTCTAACCACCCCGGATGGCGGCTTACTGCTTGCTTCTCGGCTCTCCTACAATTGGGTGGTACTCGGGTATCGTCGTGCTTGACGTGGTGAGAGGGGAGCGTGTTCTTGACTAGCTTATACTTAACATAATGCATGTCCGGACTTTTGTGGAGGAGTGCAATTAAAAAGCCGATTGATATTTCAAATTTATGTAGAATGAGCCATATTTCCCATACAGTAACCTGTATCATTTTGAAGTACTTTCTTACTTACATAACTAACTTATGAACAAATAATAATACGGAAAAAACTCTCTCTCTCTCTCTCTCTCTCTTTCTCTAAACGTACCAAACGTACAAAACGTACAGCCATTCCCTCCCCCTCCCCCCCCCCCCCCCCTCCCTCTCTCTCCCTCTCTCTCCCTCTCCGTCTCCATCTCCCTGTGCCTCTCTCTTCCTCCCCCCCCCCCCCTCTCTCTCTATCTATCTATCTATCTATCTCTCTCTCTCTCTCTCTCTCTCTCTCTCTCCTTCCCTCTCTTCCCCCCCCCCCCCTCTCCTTCTCCTCTCTCCCTTTCTCTAACTCTCTCCTCTCCCTTTCTGTCTCTCTCTCTCCCACCCTCCTCTCAGGCTCTCCCTCCCTCTCCCTCTCCCTCTCCCTCTCCCTCTCCCTCCCTCCCTCTCCCTCCCTCGCTCTCTCCCTCGCTCTCTCTCTCTCTCTCTCTCTCTCTCTCTCTCTCTCTCTCTCTCTCTCTCTCTCTCTCTCTCTCTCTCTCTCTCTCTCTCTCTCTCTCTCTCTCTCTCTCTCTCTCTCTCTCTCTCTCTCTCTCTCTCTCTCTCTCTCTCTCTCTCTCTCTCTCTCTCTCTCATTAGATCCATTTCTTTCCTTTTCTCTCCCTCTTCCTCTCCGTCTCCAGATCCCTGTGCCTCTCCCTTTAATATTTTAATATTTTGTTTAATATTGGATCTACCATTCCCCACGTCCCATGCATATCATTCTTGCCTTTCCTTTCCAGTCGTTTTGTAAGCAACAATCCCATGCGACCCTAGACGAGGGGAACTCCTCGCTCCGCACCCCCGCGCGCGCGCCAGCGCGCGCCCTGCAGTACACAAGAAAAGTCGAGAAAATAACAGCACGGGGCGCTGGCCGATAGCAGGCCCCTCTTGCGGCCACATCAAGCGCGATTGATGAGGAGAAGCGGCGTGCTGTTGCTTCGGACATTTGGTGCGCTCATAGTCTGCCTACTAGCGCAGCGGCGTCAGCCCCATGAATTCCATCAATGTAGTGTTTGTGCTGGATACCAGCGCCAGCATGAACCAGCGCACCTCGGGCGGTCTCACGCTCATCGACTGCGCGAAAAGCGCCGTCGAGCACTTCCTTAAGGTAAGGTCACTTCCACTCCAAAGTCGCTGTAGCACAGTAGCACGGAACGAAGCAAGTACCTCCTCGCGGTACACCACCAAGTATCGATACTCGTGCTGCTCAGTCCGGTGATAGTCGATGCGGGTCTGTGAGTGCGCAACTTTTCTGCCACGCGCAGGTGCGCGCTCGAGACGCCAGCTCGAAGATGGACACCTACGCTCTCGTCACCTGCTCCGACGCCGCGACCGCCCTAAGGTAAAGTGTGCAGCGTGACTGTCAGCACAGCTAACATCCGGACTCGGGCTGCACGGCGCCAGACCCCTTGAAACGTGGGATCGTGAGTCTGTGTCTGCCGTCGCAGGGCTTACTCCAAGTTCCCCTTCACAAACTTCACGCGCGCGCTCAAAACTGTCGTGGCGAAGGACCTCAGCGTGAGAGCACAGGCCACCCACAGCAGCGCCCAGACTGTCTCCAATGGCAGTGCAGGCTGATATTCGGTGTATATGCGGAGTATGTCTGCATTTGGATTTGTTTCATTTCTCCATGCTATGACCATGTTTGCATACAGCCACCCATTTTTTGACCTCGAGCATTGCTGCTCTCTTGGAATGCAGCTGCTGGGCGCAGCCGTGAAGCGCAGCCTGGACCTGCTGAACCTGCAGCGCCTCGTGAACGGGGCTGACACATATGCGCACGGCTACTCCACCGCCTCGCTGGACCCCGCGGTGATCATTTTGCTGACAGATGGGACAGAGGAGGTGCGCAGCATGCAATGTCATGTAATCCTAAATCCAGGCACACGCTGTGGAACTGTGCATGGACTCTCACCACCCCCATACCCAACCCTTCACGTGCTTCAGGGGTTGCAGCTCCCAATCATGCAGTCACTGGGTTCAGAGCTATGCAAGCAGCCTTTCCGTTGGGACCAGCGCGTGTTCACCGTCTTCCTGAAGATGCCATCCGTTCTGACGGGCGAGCTAGGGGCAGCGACGGGCGCGGCAGCAGCGGCGCCCACGGAAGTGTCGAGCTCAGAGAGCCCAGTGGCTGCCATGTGTGAAGTGACAGGCAAGTAATTACCAGAGGCAGCTCGCCCTGCATTGCTCTATGTTGACAGACCTCTGCCCCCAGCCAATGAGGCGTAGTGCTATTTTGGTCCGCTGATGTGCGGTGCGGTTTCTCTGCAGGGGGCCGAGCGCTGTGCGTGCGGAGCCTACGGGCCTTACTCCATGCGATGGAGTCTTTGGTGGCGAGGTTGCAGCCGTGTGTGATCGTTTGCTTTGAGCAGGCGTCGGCGGTGAAGTCCATCCCTCTGCCGCCGCTGCCGCCCCCCACCGCGGCCGCGTGCCAGCACCGCCTCCTCTCCGTCCGCAGCCAGGGGCTGTGGCCCTTTCCGGAGGGCTTCAACGTGGAGACTCTACCTAACACACAGACCCTACCCCCGCGGGAGGCGCAGCCCACGATTGGGTATGTCCCTGTCGAAACGGAGCCGCACGTGAGCGTGGGGCTGCCTGTGGATGTGTACGAGCTGGAAGCGTGCCCCATCAGCGGCTTCATGATGTCTGCCCACAAGTCAGGCACACCCGACTCCTTTTGCTGGCAGGTCTGCAGCCATTCCCTCCGGACAGAGAGCGGGCTGGAACCATACGGCTTCCTTCGCCTCAAGCGACAGGTGCGCGATACTACTCGCTGTGATTCCGTCTTGCGGGTTTTTTTTGTGACGGCCTGTATATAGCTGGGTAACCCATCGTTGCTGCCTGTGGTTATCCTGGACATGCAGGGCAATCTTGTGTGCCTGCACATCCTCCCATACAACTACCCGGTGCTGGTGAAACTCCTGGACCAGCTCAGCCACATGGGGTCAAACATGAAGGTGGCGCCGCCCATCCCCTGGCGCCAGGAGTTTGAGCGTTACTGCACCAGCATCCCCTCTTACTACATGCCCCCTCTCCGGGTGGCCTTCAAGCGGATGGGCATCCCGGTGCAGCTGATCCCTGATCTGCGGGAGGGGTTGAAGCCGGCCACAGCAAATCATCTCAAGCAACTGCAGCGCCAAGCAAAGGTTGCGCCCCTAAACGCTCACTCACAAACCCCCCTTCTGCGTCTATCTTCTTTCCCCTCCCAACCCCCCTCAGTGGTGGAAGTCCTCTGAAGACTGAAACCTGTCCTCTGCTGTGCAGATGGACCTAGAGACGATTCAGTCGAAGCTACTCCGACAGTATCAGTCAGCTGGGATATCTGACATAGGTGAGCCTGCCGTGCCTCTCTACATCTTCGCCCAGCATGTGTGTCTGAATTGCCATTCGGGCTGTGTGAGGTCGCATTTGTTGGCCACAGGCAACCGCGGCAGTGCTGCCTCAGAAAGTTCCTCCGTTGCGGTAGACCACTCTGCCAAGTTGGGGCCCGCCGCATCCAAGGTGGTGGAGGGCGAGCCAATCTTCAGCAATCCCTTTGCCATCCCGCGCTCTGGGCTGGTGGGGCAGCTGTCACTTTTGACGGCGCGCATCACGTCTGCCTCCAAGTACCTGTTCAGACAGCAGAAGCAGCAAGGGGGGGGCGCGAGGAAGAACGTCATGGAGACAGTGAAGGCGAGGAAGTTGGAGGAGGCCAAGCACTCGGTGCCTATTACGGTGATGGGTGACTACCACGAGGCATGTGCCCTTACCCCCTTCCCGCCCCGCCTTCTTCTCCCCTGTTGTACATTCTGCCAACTACCCCACGTTGCATCTGCGCCTGACTCTTCACCTTTGGACTATGCCCTCAGATTGCGCTGCAGAAAGCTCCACCGCGCGACCCATTCACCGATGACGAAGAGCGCAGCCGCCAACAGCGCATCGCGTTTGGAAACCCCTTCAAAAACGACAAGCGCAATCCAGGTGGGCTATAACTCTGGCTCTGTTGTCATAAGCGGACGAGCAGTGACTCGTGCGTTGTTATGCTGGCCGGTAGACAGCGATCATGACTGAGTGAGGCATTCGATTGTCTGCAGGTAGCATCAATATTTTGGATGTTGATGGGATGGTGGACGAGGCGAGGGAGGCTGTGCAAGAGGCAGCGCCAGGCATTAGGGGGTGGAGGCGCCGCCGTGCTGCGTCTGAGCCACCGGGAGGCACAGCTGCGCAGCAGGAGAAGGCGAAGCGCGCGGGCGGCGGCGCGCTCTCCGACTCTCATGGAAAGTGGGCACCCGACAAGGGCTGCTCCTTAACGCAGTCCGCAGCCTCGGGCACCACCACCAGCAACAGCACCAGCAGCACGTCCAGCAGCAGCAGCAGCGTGGCCAGCGGAGCTGCGGCCGCTACCAAGGATGCCGCGATTATGGCCCCCAAAGCGGAACAGGTCGCTGAAGTCAAAGCACAGCCAAGCTCTGACCCGGATGCACCTCCACTAACAGCGGAGGTACGTAGCAACAACAGCCCGCAACCGACATGCGCGATCCTCTCTCCACAGCAACTGCTTGTGGTTGGATGTTTTGGTTGGCGGTTAAGGGTGCACTCGGCATGCCGTAGGACGGGCAGGAGAGCGAAACGAAGGACGCAGGGCAGGAGACGCAGAGCGTGGAGGCGTTTGAGCAACAGCCAAAGGTGGATGCTGCTGCCGCTGACGCCATGTGGACGGCCATGTTGCAGGCCAAGGAGACCCAGCAGGTAGGTGAAGACAGCGTGTTCCCTTTACAGAGCTTCAGACCCGTCCTTACCTAGCGGAGGCTCTGAACTCTGGTCAGAACTGAACTCAGTTCTTTTGTGTGGCATATTACGCTCATCAGGCGACACGAAAACGGTCTGGGCCTAGTTTGGGGGGCATGGGCCCGGCTACAAATAAACAGCGTACTGCCGTTGACGCAGTGGCGGCTCCCCGGGCGGCTGACCCAACGAGCGCAGGTACCTCGCTTTCCCCACGCGCACAAATGCACATGGAGGCCCTAGAGCATGGGCGAGTGGAGCTGCAGATTATGCGTGCCTTCAATTCACACCGAGAGGGTGTGATGGACATGTCGGACAAGGTGCACAGCCTCCCCTCGCTTATACCCCCATCTCCACTCACGGACACACACATAGACACGCACTCACACACACTCACACACACACATTACATACACACACGCGCGCGCGAAAACGCACGCACGCACGCACACACACACACACACACACACACACACACACACACACTCACACACACACACACACACACGCACACAGATACGCACGGACGTACGTAGGCCCGCGCACGCGCACCTGCGCAACGCTGATATAATGTCGGAGGTGAATGTCAGAAGCAGAATAGATACGTGCGAGGGCATGGTAATGAGTCGGTAGAAGCGGCTCGATTGATTGAATATTTTCGGATTGCTTTTTGTGGCGCACAGGTCCTGTACTTTCTTAACTCTGATGAGATGTCGCCCAACCGTTTCCGTTGGGCAGCTGACCTGGTCTCGGTGGCGCGCAGCATGCGCAAGCACACCATGGCAGCCACACTGCAGCGCATACTCGCGGAATGAGCACCGAGGACGGACCGCGGACCTTAGAAAAGAATGCCACCATGCATGCAGCCATGGAAGCTCTCAAACAGCACACTCCTTTTCGCCCCCTCCTGATGGACCTCACAATTACCCGGAAGCCTCCGCGGATGACGGAGCTCCGGGGGAGGCTGGCGACTGACGGGGTGTTAAGCTGGAAAGAGTGCGCTTATGGGCCGAATCGTTTGGTATTCAGTGTTCAGAGGGACAACGAGCTTACAAAGTGGATCTTTGGTTGTGGACAGAGC
Source organism: Tetraselmis chui (assembly GCA_026401115.1). Taxonomy (NCBI): domain Eukaryota; kingdom Viridiplantae; phylum Chlorophyta; class Chlorodendrophyceae; order Chlorodendrales; family Chlorodendraceae; genus Tetraselmis; species Tetraselmis chui. The sequence goes on along the minus strand of JAPMLY010000404.1, from coordinate 199,480 downwards.
AACCTGCAGACAAACAATGACAGGGTGTACAGTTTACGACAGCATTTCGCGACGGCGGATGGTCTGCGCACGGCCCTTGTCGCCGCCTGCCACGCCGGGGCGGTAAGCCTTGCTGCCTTTCTTGGCAGACAGATAAGCGGCGGCGTCAGGGTCAGAAGCTTTCCACCCCTGCACCTGCATCGCCGCGTACTCTTCGTCGGGGTCCAGCTCCGCGGGCGCCTCCTCCGCGTTCTCCTCATACCAACCCTGGAAGGCTTCGATAAGCTTTGCGCGCGCCTCGCCTGCCTGCGTCACCGCCACCTCGTGCGCAGCCTTGAGATCCTTGAGCTGATCAAACACTGTTCTGTAAGTCAGCTTAGCTGCCTTGAGCTCACTCAACAGATCGTATTCTTCCGCATCTATGGCATCCCCTCCATCTCCCGCCGCCGCTCGCCGGCTCTGCACCGCCGCGTTCAGCCTGTCTATCTCCCCCTTTGCACCGTTCACTTTCACGCTAGACTCCTTCAAGCTCCCCTTCACAGACGCCACCTCCTGCTGCGCCACCACCAGCGTGTCCGCGAGAGCGCGCCCCTCCGGGTTGTCCCGTTTGTACCGTAGGAAAGCAGCGTTGCGGTCCGACTCGCCGCTGTGCGGCTGCGCGTGCATGGACGGCGGCTGCGACTGCTCGTAGGGTCGAATGGGCGTGCGAGGGTTGGAGACAGGTGACACAGGCCCACCTTCCCCTCCCTCCCCGTCCTCCCCCCCTTCCCCCACCTCGGGCCTGGCACCCGGGGGCGCCTTGCCAATAGCAAACCCCGTGCTTCCCATCTTTTCTTCCTCCCCAACCAGCTCCGCTACCCCCGCCTGCTCCTCCGCGCTCCTCTCCTCCTGCAGCCCGTTCGACGCCCTCCGCTCGCCCTCCTCCGCGATCCCCGCCGCCAACTTGCTCTGCATCGACTGATACACGTTGCGCATCTGCTTAAAGCACTCGCGCACCAGCTTCATCGTGTCTTGCGGCAACTCCTCAACCTCCGCCTGCCCTTCCAAGTATCGCTTGCACAGCTTCATCAGCTCCATCTGCTCCTCGTCGTTCAGATCCTCATACGCAATGCGCCCACGCCCACTGCGAAAAACAGTGAACACAAAAACACACAACCACTGAGTTACCCATCGTCGTCAGCGGTATGTGTGCGTGTGTGTGTGTGTGTGTGTGTGTGTGTGTGTGTGTGTGATTTCCGCTTGGCCTTACCTGAGAGCATCGCGCATGGTGAGCTCCTGCTTGAGCTCCTTGATCTGCCGCTTGTAGCGCTCCACCTGCAGTGCCAGGTCCTGACTCTCGTTCACCATCGCGTCCGTCTGAATCAGTTTGACGCGACTCGCAAAGCGCAGCGTGCTGACCGTCTCCTCCATGTGCTGCTCTTCGCCCCAAATGTTAGCCAGCATGACGGTCTTGCAGTTTCCGCCCAGCGCGTCACGCAGCACGCTCGTCAGTTTGGACTGACGGAAGGGCACGTGGGCTGCTTTCTTGCTCAACGCGTTGACAGTCTGTTCCAGGAAGGACAGCGACTTGTTGATGAAGCTCGCCTCCTTCAGAGTCTGCCCAGTCACATTCGTCTTTTTGGTGCGCTCGCTGCCCGCCAGATCGACCAGATTGATCTGCAGAAATCGAAGAGAGTAAAACCATAATTGCACTTCAACCAACATGTCGTATGAATATGACACCGCCTGTCTATGGAGCAGCTCTGTCCACACCCTCTACAGTGCCGCCGTATCACATATGTTCACTTCACATGATTGGCCACACAGGCACACTGCAGCGGCTGAATTTATCATTATGTGCATATCTGTGACTGACTCCAGTGTAATATCTACCCGTTCTCTCTCCACAATATCCCTGCTGGATGGGTATGCTTTGTTCTCTCAGGGGTACGCGGACCTCACCTTGGACTTGATGGCGCGCTCGCTGGCGTCCGAGGAGCCGCGCATCTCGAGGTGGACGGTGAAGACGCAGTGGGAGCGAGAAGAGTTGGAGTTGAGGACGTGCGTGGCGGTGGAGCGGCCGGCTTCGCCCATGAAAAACATCCCTAACGCCTCCTCCTCACTCCGTACCTCGCACATGTTGAGCCCTCGCACCTGCAATGCACACCAGCCCGTCGTGTAAGCGAGGCACGCTGGCTTCCGATAAGCTGCTGTTGGCATTCAGGCGTGGCTTGCGTACCCGTGTGATGTTGTTTTCCTCAATGACATGCAGCTCGGTGGAGCCCGGACTCTCTGACAGCAGGTCGTACATCGTCTCGTTGTAGATCTCCAGGTAGGTGACCCACACCCTGTACATGCGGTCCACGCGGAGGTCGATCTCGCGGAATATCTGGTGCAGGGCCCGCGGGATAATGCCGCGCTGCTGGTAAGACTTGGGGTCGCCCGCCATGCTGAATGTCTTGCCAGCACCCGTCTGCCATGGCACCACAACGCCGTGCTTCAATGAGTAGATTATTCAATCAATTCCTGTGAAATATTGGGAGGGGGGTGGGGTGCGTGTGTGTATGCGCGCGCGTGTGTTAGTGTCTGTGTGCGTGAGTTTATCTGCGCGGGCGTGAGTGTATGTGTGTATGTGAGAGAGTTTATTTGTGTGCGTGTATGTGTGTGTGTGTGTGTGTGCGTGCGTGTGTGTATATGTCTATGTGTGTGTGTGTGTGTGTGTGTGTGTGTGTGCGTGATTATGTGTGTGTTCGTGATTGTCTTTGTGCGTGTTTGTGTGTGTATGTGTATGTGTGTATGTGTGTGCGTATGTGCGTGTGCGTGAATAGAAGTGCAGCCCACGCACAGCAGCAGTCACCTTACCTGACCATAGCAGAAAATGGTCCCATTATAGCCAGTCAGGACGTTGTCAACCACGTCGGCAGCGCAGTCATTGTATATGCTCTCCTGCGTCGCATTCTCCAGGTACCCGTCATACTGCAAAGGGGGGAGGGCAAGCGGGCCATGTAACGATATTATGATAAAAAAGGGCTGTGGGTGGTCACTTGCGTCGCTCTGAATTAACAAACATGTGCGCACCTTGAAAGAGAGGGTATCTTTTTGCCGCTCGTTTTCGTGGCTCTTGAACTCCACGCTCACAGTGCTCCCATCGTTGCCGACACTGTGCGGTGTAACGTCACGCCTTTCAGTTTCGTCCCCGTTTTCGCCGACAGCAACAGGAAATACTAACCATGTCCCGACAACCACCCCCCACGGGCCGAGAGCCGCCGCACGAGCCGCTCGAGGAAAGCCTCTTGTAACAAACAGCAACTGCTGGTGAGCCCGAGTTTGAAGCGCCTGGGGCTGTCAAAGCCCCTACAGTCGCTCTGCCGACGACAAGCCATGCCGACATAAACGAACTGTGTCAACTATGTACACTAGCATGTAAGTACTGTGGGCGGCGGGTACCTGAGTCGGTCCGTGGACTGTGAGGTGGGCCGCACGCGGATGTAGACTTTGATAAACGACTTGACCATCGTGCCACTCCCGTTCGTCGCTTTGCCACAACACGCTGAGTGGGAACGTCGTCGGTGCGTCGCGTCGTCTGCAACTCGGGAGGTATTGATTGGGACGCATGCGCGGGCGACATGCGACCATGCAGATATATATGCTGCGCTGCTCACAATTGCTGCCGCGCATTATGCCGCTTGCTTTCTAATTTAAAATTTAATCATGGCGGACCAAACACGAGGGTTTCCTCGATACGGTACGTAAACGAGGAAACTCCGGTTTTCTTGGCACAGCGGATGAAATGTAGTGTCATCCAGCTGTGGTCGCTACCACACTATAGGTATATAGTGGTAGCGACCGCAGCGTACCTCCTCAGTTCGGAGTCGGTACTCTAATCACCCTCTCTGGCTAAGACACCATTTTCTATAGTATCACCCTATAGCAATATTTTCTTCCTCTCCAATAATTCCGCTTCATATAAACTTTTCTTATTCGGACAGCTCCCCGCAGCTGTTCCTATCTGCAATATGCACTCCCACTTGGTCCTGCTGTTGCTTCTCTCCTGCTCTGCAGGACTCTCCGATACCGCCCCAGACGATTCTTTCCTCAAAGCCGTTTGGGATGACGCTGTCGCAGATCGTGACGCTCTTCGCTCCGCGCTAATCTCAGCCGAGTCCGCTCTCGCCGCTGCTATTTCCGTCAGCCCCGAGATCGAAGGCCTCCCGTGCCCGCGTGCTCTTACCAACGCTCGCCTAACAGTAGATTCAACTCGGAATTCGCTGCTGTCCGCAGAAGCTCGCACTAACGCTCTTTTCCAGGCAGCCACTGCCACGGCTTCAACTTCCCGCGATCCAGAGGCTGCAAGAGTTTCCTCCGAGTCCCCCCTTCCAGAAGACCGCAAAGGAAAACGCCACGCTCCCCATGAGGATATCGCGGATAGAACCGTTCAAGAACCCCCCGACGGCTGGCTTGACAGAGACGGTAAGCTTCACCGTCGACGCGCAGCTGTTGCCAGAGACCTTCAGTCTGATCTAAACCTAGTCTTCAATATTTACGACTCAGCTTTTACACCTATTGCTGACCTTCAAGTTAATATCAATAATGATTCCCCGATTGAGCCTAGCTCTCCCGCTTCTCCCGCTAACCTGCTGTCAGCGCTACTAGCGATAGCCTCTATAGCGGCCAAAATGTCACACTCAATCAGCAAAAAGGCGAAAACCTTGCACGTGGAACACGAGTACGGGCAGGAAATTGCCAAGCTATTCGCCAAAGAAGACCCGCTAGGCGAGAAGGGGTCAGCCGACAACAAGAAGCTAAAAAAGGCGATCGACACAGCAAAGACACTTCGCTCCCTCCCAAGCTCGTCATCCAGACCCTCCCGCCCAGCAAGGCGAGCCCAAGCTCAACCCCCCCAAAGATCGGAGCCCCGGAGCGACCCTGACCGTCGCGGACGCAACGCTGCTATCAACCCTAGACCGAGCGACCCGTCAGAGGTTACGTGCTTCAGATGCAAGAAGAAAGGACACTTCTCCAAGAACTGCCCTGGCTCTGCCCGCTAGCCAACATTCTGCAAAACGAAAACCAAGTTTCAGATCCGCCTCCTCATAGGCGTCGTATCTAGTTCAGATCCGCCTCCTCATAGGCGTCGTATCTAGCCCTCCGGGGCGAGGCCTATGCCTCGATCCCAGCATCCCCACTGGTGACCTCCTAGTGCTACTAGAGTCTGTCCGCCTCCTAAAGGCGTAGCTTTCCCCCTGAGTTAGCCGCTTCCCAGTTCCCACGCTTCCCGTGGCCAGCGACCCAGTCGCTTTGTAAATATTCGCTATGATGCCAATATTACACCCTCCCGCCGCAATGGCCTGACAGCATCCTCCACTGTCCTCCCCCCCCCCCCCCCCCCCCCCCCCCCAAGCAGTCTCCGCCTCGCAATCTGCACTGGCACCTGCATCACCCACCTTGGGTTCGATATCGACACAGCTAAAGGCATGTTCACGGTCCCCTCTAAGAGGTGGCACTCCGCGCAAACAGGGATCGAATCCCTACTCGGCGGTCGCACACGCGCCCACACCGCACGCGAAATCGCGAGCGTCACGGGAAAAATTAATTCTACGGGCCTCGCCCTCGGCGACCCTGCCCGCCTGTATACTAGGGCCCTCTTCGCTGACATCAACAGCGCGGCTATCTCCCCCTACGGAAGAGAGGCCGCAAAACCTCTACTACCATGGACAAACGTCATGCGGTCCCAGACTGCTAAAATAATAGGAGGAATTTTCCCATTCTCCGCGGGACCAGTTCGCGTCCGAGCACACTGAGCAAAAGTCTAGCAAAACCGGCCTCAACAGCACGGTCTCGGCCGCCCCTTATTCGGGGCAAGACCTACGCGTCCCCCCGGCGCCCCTCTGTCGCTAACGCCCACTACGGCGGGCTGGCGGCGCCCCTTGCACTCCCGAGCGGCACCCTCTTTAGCGCACACGCAAACGTCTATAGTTTAGCTTAAATCGATTACCTACCTACTACCACCATTAGGTAGCGAGTCCACTGCTTTTTGTGGATACGCAGCGGAGTGGGACACGTCTATACGACGGCCTTGCCCCATCCACTGCTGTACGTAGAGTTGGACAGGAAACGTCCGAATCTACCAGGCACACCGGCACACCCGGACTGGTGACCCCTTACGACACCGCCAGCGGGTCCCTACCGGAAACGAGCGGTCGCGCCTCGATCGCACCGGTTACGCTACCCGCAGACAATGCCTCCAACCGTACACGCGCTTTCACTCGTCGCTATTACACCCCCTGGCGATATGTGAAGAATAGCAGGCCATTCTCTAGCGGAAACACAGCTGACTGCATAAACGTCTACCGATGCGTATGACCCCTCGTAATGCCCTGCCTCACAACGTCCCACCCACCGCCCGCCCGATGAGAACAACGCCCTATGCTTGCGTCGCGCTCACGGAGCGCACAGCCGAACGCAGATTTACAATACAGAGGGCGCAGCCGAGCACGTATGTGAAACAACACAGCAGGCGCTACTCCGCCCCTTCTGGTTTGGCCACGCGCCCCCGCTTCGAGATCGGTATGCCCGTATCGTTCCAGCATCCTACAAAAATAAAGAGCGGGCTTCCCCCCTTTATTAGAAATATCGCGCGGTACAATAATAAACAATAATATCGCCCGATGCTATACCCCGGCCCGATGCTATACCGCCCCGATGCTATTCCCAAGTCACCCGCGTGACGCACGACTGACAGCGCGACGCGCTTCCTCACGCTGGTATTCCCCATACGTGTAACGTTGAAAGGAGCCCCGAGTAGGCGGCGTCCCCATGACCACGCCGGCAGACCTATCACGCAAGTCACGCGTAGACCGACTATAATCTTAGTCAAGGAGGCGAGCCCCCGGGCTCGTACCCAATGATAAAGCTATTGCGGCCTCCGGCCGGCCAGGGATTCTACCTGGAACAAGCCTCCGCCGCAATACCCGAGGCTCGCCGCGACAGCAACGCCCCGACCCCGGCCCGTTCGTGCAAGTAGTGTTGAACTCCCAGGCAACGAGAGCGCAAGCCACCACTCGCGGTAGCGAAAAATAACAGAAGTGATATTCATCATATCATCTTCGCGATTCCCAGCCACCTCCAGTACAGGTACCCGTAGCGATAGCTCATCGCTGATGTACTTGCGCCGCTAGTTTCACTAAAACCGCGTATTTATACTGCTATACACGAGATATTGCCTGTACGGATGATACCCAGTATTACGTTATGAAATTCATCTGCCCTACGGGTGCAGATTCAACACATCGTCAGTACATGATACGTACTACCGTATGTACTAATGTCATCCTGCATTCATATATCCCGCCGAGGGACAACGTTCGTGTACTTACTTGGCACGCGCGCCGCGCACTTAGGCGTAACCTGATGCAGAATACTGATAAACTATTACGACCTTTCGTTTTTTTTTACACACGCCCGTGTCTCCCCGACCGCGCACCCCAGACCGGACACTGATCTCTTGATGTTCGGGTAGTTACCTACCGTCCTGCCACACAATCTGACGAAATTGATGTAGCAAGCCGAGAAAACACGAGGGTTTCCTCGATACGGTACGTAAACGAGGAAACTCCGGTTTTCTTGGCACAGCGGATGAAATGTAGTGTCATCCAGCTGTGGTCGCTACCACACTATAGGTATATAGTGGTAGCGACCGCAGCGTACCTCCTCAGTTCGGAGTCGGTACTCTAATCACCCCCCGCCCCCCCGACCCGGGGGTGATTATAAGTTCGCCCCTTGGAGATTGACGAACCCCGAAGAATGAAGACCCTAGCGTCTAGTTTGATTGAACCCTGCTTCTCGCGCCATGTTAGTTCCCCAATGGGAGGTTTTAGGTAGTCGGTTCTCGTACCTAGGCTGGTGGGTCAGTGCAGGGGTTACTCCCTGCTTCGACGTCCACTCCTGCAAAAGACAGGAGTGGTTGCGTTGCCGTTACAGCCTAGCGTACCTCGACCGGCTATCGACGCCTTCCGCATGTAATGGGGACATAGGCCACCTTACACGGTTCTTTACCTGTAGCCGCCATAATTGGGCGTAGCTGTATCTGTACGGTTTGTAATTTACAGTGCGCTGGCTGGGCTACGGGCGTGCATCCCCTTTCCCGTACTGTTTCGATAATCTCGTTACTTTACCGGTCTGGGGTACACTGTCTAGCCACGGGTAGTTACCTACCGTCCTGCCACACAATCTGACGAAATTGATGTAGCAAGCCGAGAAAACAACATATATATGATGAACATCGAAGCGCATGCAATACAATGATATTTAAGATAAAATTTCTTACAAGTATAGTAGTGAAACCTTGCATATATTAGTTGCCCTGTACACTCTTCCCATAAAGTCCGTTACTAGCGGCACGCATGTAATTACCCGCCTGACACTACCGCGATGCTGGCCATGATGCAACTCAATTGGGGGTAAGAATACCTATTTGTGAGCAACGCATCACGGCGCGTTGTTCACTGACATAGACACCTTTATCGGCACGCCCCAATTGATATGGACACACACGTTGGATTTGCGGCCCGAATTTGCGGGCTGAAATAAAGTCGAGCATGTGCGGGTTATGCACGCCTTTACGAGGAGCTCAGTCGACGTAGTTTCGCGACAAGCAAGGAGACTCCTCGACATTGGATTCTTAACATGTTTGCACAATTGCACTAGTATCCGCCGAGTGTGTTGCGCCCGGCCGTCTACATATAGCGGCGACACCGAGAATGGCATGTTGTGAGAATGTGAGCACGAGGTTTTCTTTCCACGTGCCCGGAAGTACAACCACGGAGCACAAGCTAGGGACCTATTGGGCTTGAGGGTCGGTTGACTTGCAATGTAAGCAGCCTAGCGCGCAAATCGCTTGCCTTTGAAGCTTGCGCATCGTCGGGTGTGAAAAATGGCGGGGAGCTTTCTAAGTAGCCTAGCACGGGCCTTTACTTGGCTTGCGGCAAATGGCACGGCACCTTACCATAATGGGGCATGAAATGAGTAACGCCGTGAATAGAATAGATATAATGCGCTCATTGTTGAGCATATTGGCGAAGCGAGTGTGCATGCACCACATGTCCATGGGTTGCTAGTAGCCCCCCGCTAATGTGGCGGATTTTGAAACCCTGACGGCTTTAGTTGGTTGTACGAAAACCTTGATGATATCGGACGGGGGATTTCACGCCGGTAGATGTACAGTTTACAGCATAGTTGTATTGCTTGGGGCAAGGGCTTCCATTTGCAACTAGGTTTGCTTGAATCGGACACCGTACGGCAAGGATAGGCTTTTTTAACCCTCCCAAGCTAGGTTTTCCGGCCCCAATCCCACTCACGTCAAGCATCTTAACGGCACCAGCCATCACACCCTTGTGCTCCCATCTTCACGGACAACATGCTGGGATTATAAAAACCGCACGTTGTGTCGCCGATTTCGGGAGTATTCATCAGCCAAAGTGTTGAAAACCCAAATTCCGGGGCGCATGAATCATAGTATGCCTCGAAACCGGGGTTGGGTCGCAGACCATAATACGTCAAGTCGTAGCCGTCACGGGCCCCATTTGTGCCTCGCTTCCCCTTTTACTTCATCGTCAACACAAGTTTTGGTATACCTGCTCAGCACGCTAAAGTACAATCAAATCATGGAAACCCTACACGATAAACACCCGCCCTACGCGAAAGGACCTATTTCACTAGTCACGTCCGTTATTATGGGAAGAGTGCTGCGGTCGAATTCTAAAGCACGTTCAATTCGCTATTATTGGTCAGGGACAAAGCGGCGAAGATATGGGCGTTCACGTGTGACTAGAGAATTTCGGTTGGAGGTGGGATGTCGCCCAATTGCGTACTCAACGTTGGACCTCAACCACGCCGCGGTAGCAAAACCAGTATGGGGCTTGCACTCACGCGTGGCGACTGCAACTTGTGAGGAACTTCAAACAGGTGGAAAACATCACCAAAGTAGCCCAACATCACGGTACAAGTGCGTCGGCGGTTCGCAAGTGGGTGCGTTCTTACGACGGTGCGGGGGACGTTTTGGACAAAGCTCGTTCGGGGAGGCTTGCACGGGGGTTGGCTAGTCCACCGGTGCCAGAGGTTCTCAAGGCGTGCATTCGCGATGGGAAGATATCCACCGCCATCATCAGCGACTTGAAGGTCGGCATGGGGCTGTCCGTGGACATGGAGACCGTGCGCAAGTTTGTGAAAGCGAATCTAGCTCGGCGCAATCGCCCGATAAAAAAGCTCAAACTTTCCGCAACAGCCAAATGCAAGCGCGCCCATTTTTGCAAGCAGTGGGTCGAAAAGAGCCGGTCAAGCGTGGCTATCTCGGATTCTAAGATTTTCTGGCTATGCCCCAAAGGTGTGGGTGACAAGCGGTGGGTTTTGCTTGAGATTTTGCAAGAAACCCCCTCGCTCAGGTCGTCGTAGGCCCCGACGCGATCCACACACCCGCTCATCCGAGATGGTAGCCGCTCCTCTCGATGCAGCTCGTCCCCTAGCCTAGACTTCCTCCTCCAACTCGCCGTAGCCCATGCCTCACGTGAGTCACCTAATGGGTCTTGAGGGCGACGTTTAGAGGACCGAACTAGTTGCCACGGGGCTTCGGTAGGTGTGTCAATATGTTGGGTGTCCTCCTTCATATCTGTAGGGTGATCATAATGTTGTTGGATCTTAGCGGAAGTAGAGTGGGGCTAGACGCTTACTTTTCACCCGCCGAATATACTTGCCTCGCCAAGTCTATGCTCATATTGATAATATAGGGTTTAGATTGCACTAGGGCCGAAAATAGTCGGGCGTTGCGACGACGTTTAATACAAATGCTGCACATCCATCGTCAAATCATCATTATTCCCGCCCGTTAGCCGTCGCCACACAGTCCCTACAACAGAGACTTGATCTCTAAAAAGCCGCGAAAATGCGGAAACTTGGCCGTCCCCGACAAAGTTTGCCTCACCAACAGTTATTGAATTTCTAAGGCGCTTCCGAAGGCCCACTGCGCACCCCTAGTCACTTCAATGCTCACGCAGGTAAGTATTCCTACGTGGTTGGAATTGTGCTGGCTGATGTTTTCCGTTTAGGGGTCCCCCACTGCCATATTCGTTGGTAAGGCCTGCCGAGCGGGACTGATACACTCGAGCCTACTTCCCACCTGCAAGGTGCGGCGAGCCAAGCTCTCATATTTGAAGTCACGCTCATGTAATGTGATGAGAAGGATTAAATATATATAGACGTAGCTGAGGAATATGCTTATGCCGTTGTCCCATTTTCGTTATTTGGCATGCTGAAGCTCAGCGCTTCATTCCGCGATGGCGTTTCGCTATCCGGCACTCCCATCACCGTCGACGCGGACGAGGACGGGAGAAAGTAGGTGAAGCCCGCCCGTGTATCAAATGTATGGTCACACTTCAAACCGAAGTACTTGAAGAGTAAGGGTGCAAGGTCTAAAGGTATAACTACTGTCACACGAGATTGTCGGCATGCAACACCACCAACCGGCGGAACCACTTAATTCGATTGTGTGGCTCTCAACTCGTCAAGACCGCGGCGGCCGACCACAAGGTATGCAGTTTTTTGAATTTTCCCAATGCTTTTCAGCGTTCTTGTGTATACTTTATTACTTCTCTCTTTGACGATCCTTGTCGTTAAATACTTTATCCTCGAGCCCGTATACGCTTAAAAGCGTATAAAATCCGGATGCTGAAAATATTTGCGCGTTGTTTTTCAATATAGGTAACACTTGAGGAAGTTCTAATATGCGACAAATCCGTAGCTTAGGTCGAACCCTATCGTGTTATGCCGCTGCCGTCTGAGCAACGCAACTATCTTCACCGGATATGTGCGACGTGGGTAGCGAAGTCGAATATAGGCCGTTTTCGATGCTCGAAAAAGACACACGTTTTCGGACCTATATCGTTGCTAGCAGCGAGGGGCGATACTCTCAGTCGATGACTGCCACAGTCATAAAGGATATCCGTGCATTGGCTATCGAATTGCTGACTGATATCAAGGTACCTTTACGTTGTATGTCTCCGCCACGTGTTTGTTATCGGAATTTCTTTTTCAACCTTTTCTAATGACATGCAGGACTCAGTTGCCTCGAATTGAAAGGAATTGGGTGTCGGACCCCACCTCGTAGCCGACATTTGTGGAGGAAACGGTATCTCACTACTAGCCGTGTGGGGTTGCTGGGTTGACAGCTCTTTCGTGCTACATGAGGAACTGTTGATGTGTGAGCCGTTAAGCGAGGCATGTGTGGCAGCAAAGTGCTTGCTTTACATTTTAGTACGGATCATTTTATTCATGATCTTAGTCATTGACATATGCCTTGCTAAATTCTGCTACTCCATTATTTCTATTAGGTGATGCACAATCTTGCAACTATCATGGTGTTGTCGAAGAAAGCACTGGTGCGCTTCGGGATTGGGGAGTATCATCCAAATCTTGCAGACACATGAGAGATGGTTGACACCGTGGGTCAAGAGATCCCCGGGGTTACAACAGATGAAGCCCGCAACATGGTGAAGGTGAGTCCCACGCAATTTTTTGCTGTCGTTTGTCTAACAAACGCTAATGATTTTTTGCTTAAATAGTTTCTGACCGTATGTCTAGGCCCTCATCAATTTCAAAGGAGTGCAGTGCGTACGCCATCGGCTTCAGAATGCGCTGATATATGCGTTGAAGGACGATGTTGCGTCCACTTTGACGAAGAAGGTATTTGCTTACAGTCAATCTAGTTTTTTCTTGATGACTAAGCGTATGTCAAACGTTGAGCACATATTTGTTGTTCTAAACGATGGTTAGGGGTATTGCAGCGCACCTCCACCGTTCCTCCAAGGGTTGGCTAAAGATAAGAAAGATTCAAAACATCTGAAGCTGCAGGTTTGTAAGCCCCCAAGTTCTTCTTGGACAAGATGGGGAGGAGTCATTCCCATGTCCCAACATATGGGGGTCAATCGAGCAGCTCTAAAGAGGTACAACAAGGAATGTCCTCAAGGCTGTACGATTTACTAGGACGGCTTGACCTTCAAGGACCACTCGATGTCGGATGACGAGGTGGACATTTGTTTTCAATTGGTGAGTGTTGTTTGCTTCCACACTACGCATGCATCTCAATGCCGCATGATGTGTGTTCTAATATTATTACTTACAATTGTATCTTTGGCCACCGGGGATGGTTCTGAAACGTTGCTTGGAGGTTTTGGCGACCATGGAGGTTGCAACCCGTCCAACAATCAGCAATGTAATACCGGTCTTTGAGACTTTACTGACATGTTTGGAAAGTCACAATAATGCATAATAATCCGTGATTGATGGACAGATCCAAAATAGGTACGTCGGGTTGCTATGCTTTTTGTGTGACGTTCCTTTTTTACCACTGGCATGATATCGATATGTTTGTTGTTATTGAAGTTTCCATCCATTCTTCCATCATTGGCAAAAGTGAGGGAAGCATTCAAGGAATCCGTTCAAAGGTGCCTCGTGTTTGACCGACTAGGGCACCAAGAGAACTTACTAATCGCACCCACAAAGGACGTCATGTATGCCCCATACTTACACGGGTTTATATTGCTGTTTAAAAAACATTGGTGGTGTTAATTTGACAGGATGTAGTGATTTGTTTTGTGTTTTTACCATTGGTAAGCTTACATGGAAGAATTTCGATTTTCCGACGGCCGACAGGCAGATGCGGGAGAGCTTATGGCTACATGCGAGCTGTATTTGTTGCTGACTTGGTACTTAAAAAACGCCATCGAACCCGTCCGTAGAAGTTCAGCCAAAGGCGGCCACAAATCCACCGCCGAACAAGGCACGGACGGGCGGATGACTCGCCAATATTATGGAGGTGCTTTGCGTTGCAAGTGATTACGTAATGTAATTGTCTGAAGTAACGAGTTTTAATGATGAGTTCACGCCGATTCATTGCACGATGATCTCGCATACTTCTTAATGCACAATAAGCACTGCGGTACTTGACAAATAATTCGTTCACACTTTTCGCCAAGCACATTTGTTAAATCATGGCATTGTCCAAATTGTGAAATGTGAACGATTGCACTGCAGAGGACGAATTTGACGAGAACCCGTCTAGACTTGGGGGGTGGGGGTTGAACAAGGGGTTCTATGCGCCACATAGGAACTTGGTGAATATTTGGCCTTGCCACAGGTGCGGCAAAACACTCCAAACGGGATTGCGTTCGACACAAAAGAGTGATGGAGGGTACATTTTTGCCGTTACTCCAATGTAGCCCGGATAGCTCGTGGATTTTTTGCACCGTCCGCATCGTTTGCTGTTGGAGCTGAGCTTTGTTCAGTGCCGCAGGCAAAAAACGCAGGGACGCGCAAAAATCGACAACAAAGGGATCCCTATGAGTGCCTCTTGCGGTTTTTCAGAATGTAGCATATATAGGGTGTATGCTAATATATCTACAATCTTTTGAAGCACTAAATTTGTGAGCGAATGTGTAATGTCTTTTCAAACAAGTTGCACAATCTTCACGAGAATTTTAGAATTTTAGCATCCACATGCATAATGTACAATATCGGCGCCCGCCGGCGGCGCAGCGGCGGCGGCCTCGGAGAGGGGTGCGCTCGCAAGCCCGTCGGCGTCCCCTCACCTCCCCGTGATGGGCGATGGAAACCCCGTAGCCGTGCTAGGCTTAGCACGGTAGGGGGCTAAGAGGGCCGACAGCTCGATCCGCAGGATCAGCAGCTGTCGGGAAAGCCATGTACATAGGGCTTTTGAAAAAATAGTTTCTGTGCGATACCGGCACCAAGATCTCCCGCTCGGCCCGTCCGATATGTTTTTTCGCATACAAATACTCATGAATACAGTCTTTCTTTGAGGGGTGGGGCTTGCACTACGGCAGCGTTTGATGGCGAGGAGGGTACGGCCGGATCAACGGTGGGAGGCGGGTGTTGGAGCTGGTGGTGGCCAGCCGGGAAGCAACGCCACGAAAGGGCGCTCGCTAGCCGTCGACTAGCCCTCGACTAGCCAGTCGAACCTTCCCGAGGGAGGAGGCAAGACAGGGCACAGGCCGGTGGCTAGTCGCAGACGGAGGAGCGGCTATGTGAGGCGGCGGGGATCCTGAGGATCAGCCGCCGCCGGAAAGCACTGTACGGAGGGCTTTTCGGAAATTAAAATAATATCCGTACCTGGCGTCGAGCTAGTTGGGGAGCAGCACCAGGGTAGGGCGCCCATTAGCGAGCCGCTACGTCGACAAGCTTCATCTCCCGGGGGGAGGAGTTAGCTTGGGCGGCAAGGAGGACGGTCGCGACGGGAGGAGCGACGCGATTTGGCGACGACGACCCTCTGGGGCGGCGCCGCCGGAAAACCCGGCACGTAGGGTTTTGTATAATTTCCGGGCGCCCGCGGCCCGCCGGATCCGGCTATTGAAAACGAAATTGAAATTGAAATTGAAATAGTTTACAACATGTACCGTATACGCCGGTTTTTCACCAAAAAGCCTTATGCGCCGGCTGCTGTCTCTGGGCCCTCCCAACTATGCCATACAGGGAACTTACAAGTCAGGGCTAGACCGTGAACCACCTATATCCAACCTCTCCAAGGGTGTTCGGGGGTTTTACTCCCCCCCGGGGAGGGTCTGATGCGGGGTGATGGTGTTGTGCATTCAGGGGCGTGCGAAGGGGTGATGTGCAGAGGCGCGGCGGGAGGTCGTGCGGGAGTTGATGCGGTATATAAGTAGTAGGTGATGCAACCATTGGACAGTATGCGTATGGAGTTGTGCAAGGATGCGAGACGTGTCGAGGCGTGCTTTGGAGACGAGTTTGTCAGGAGGGTCTGTGCGGGCGGTGAGTAGGGAGGTGAGACTCATAATGGTGGAGGAGTGCGGTGTACATGTGCGGCTCATGACGATGGGAAGGATGTCAACCACTGTGCCTGGCCAGTGGCTACGGATGGCGTTTTCAAGGGGTGTGTACTTGGCACGTATGAGGTTCGCTGTGTGGGAGAGGTTATTGTATGTGCAGTACTTCCATTCCCCTATCTGAATCTTTTTTATGGATGCGTAACGTCGGCGACCGTTTGAGTGACCGACGAAGCGAGGTTCGAGGAGGCGGATAAAGTCGGGCTTGTGTGCGGGGGGTCGTAGCGCGGGGGGGAGAATCTCAGGGGGTAGGACGGCGGGACACGAGGTTAGGGAGTTGGGCGAGAGACCTTCGTCGGCAGCAACAAGGCGGGAGGGCATGTGGGTGGGGTGGGGTGGGTGGCAGTCAAGGGGAGTGTGGGCAGGAGAGGGGGAAGCAAATGATTTGATGGGTTTGTTACCAAAGTCCGTGGTGATGGTTTCCCAGCGGCCACCGTTGTGGCGTTCCAGTAGGGAGAGGAGGAGTTGCAGCGCGCTATTGTGTCGGTCCTGTCTTAGACCAGACATGGAGAGGCAGTTACCGGCCATGTGGCCGTTACTAGTGAACTGGCCACATAGGGGGCAGCGTAGGGTGGGGTTATGGGTGAGTAGACGGGTGTTGTGGACTCCCCACATGAATTCTTGTTTGTGTGTGAACTGGATGTTCGTGAGGGTTGAGTGTTTTTTGTGGAAAGAGAAATCGGCGCCGTCCCCCGCGGCGCGGGCGAGGAGGGCACCATGTTTGGTAGTTTGCGAGAGGGGTGTGTGTGTGTATGTGTGTTTGGTGCTGTAGGTGTGTGCGTCGGCTTTGAGGTTGGTGTATCTGTAGGGTATGGGGTCCCCATGGGTTTGTGGAATGAGGGTGTATGGCCAGGTCGAGTGGCCTATCTCGACCTCTGAACCTGTGGTGTATGTAGTGTCGGGTGGGTGTCCATCCGCGACTTGGTTGGCTAGGGTGTCAGCGAGGTCGTTACCCAGGGAGTGGTTGTGTGCTTTGATTTTGCCGAGGTGTGTGCGGATGCCTGCGTCGCAGCGGGTTTTAAGGGTGTGTGTGATGCATAGGAGGGTGTCGCGGTGGATGTTGTGTCTGTAAGCGGTAGGGCATTTTAAGTATCCTTGTATGAGGCGGAGGGAGCACGCACTGTATGTGAGGGGGTGGGTGCGGCCAAGTTGGAGGCCTATATCTATGCCAGCTAATTCAGCGCGATTTATTGTGTGGGAGGGAGGGGTAGAGGTCACCAGGATATTGACTTTGGTGTCCGAGGCGGGGTGGGTGGCTGCTGCTCCGAGGGGGGACGAGCTACCTTTTTTCGAGCCGTCTGTGTAGACGAAGTCCTGCCAGTTCCAAGCAAGAGTACCTCTGGTGGGGGGGTATGTTAGATGCAGGCGGTCCGGGAGGGGGTATGTGATGAGGTGAGTAGGTTTTGGGGGGAGGTGGTATATACGTGCTGAGTGGGGTGAGTAGGTGTCGAAGATGTGGGGAGGAGGGGGGGTGATGGCGGGGTTGGGGAGGTGAGTGTCGTAGATGGATTCGAGAGTGTTGTGAAGTGCGGTCATGGCTGTGGGTGACGGGAGGGTGGAGAGTGCGAGGGGGTTGGCGACGAGGTATATGTCAACCATCCATCGTGTGCCGAATGGGGTAGGGGTGGGGTTGCCTGTGTGTTGGTCGGGGGGTAGGAAGGTGTTTGCGTCATTGGGGAGGGTGTAGAGGTGGTGGGTGTATGGGGAGTTGATGTATTTGGAGTGGCGGTAGGGCGTGTGCTCCCATCGGGGGAGGATGAGGATGGTTGCGCTGGGTGTGTGAGGGGCTGTGAGGTGCGCGCTGGTGATTGCGTGTTCCATGGCGCGGCGCATGCATTCGTGGTCGTATTCGGGGTTGGCGATGTTGGTGCCTTGCCATGTGTGTGGGGCATTGCTGCCACTAGATGAGAAGACTATGTCTTCGGGGTAGACGGAGTGGTAAGAGTTAGAGTGGAGGGATTTATTGAGGGGGTCGGAGTATAGTTCTGTCTGGATGCGGAATGTGTGACGGAGAGTTGTGAGGAGGTCTTCTCTGGTGGCCCATCTGTTACGGGTGGTGGTGGCGGGTGTGGGTGAGTGAATTTCTGAGCGGGAATCTAGGCGAGTGAGGAGGTGGTAGACCTCTTCTTCGAACGTGTGCTGCGAGAGGTCGGGGCGAAAGAGTTGGTAGAGATGGCGGACGCGGGGGCCGTTGAGGGTGGTTACCGCGCGGCCGTCGGGAGTGCATAGTATGGTTGTGTCGTGGAGTGATGGGTGTGCGTGGATGGCGAATTTACCGGTAGGGAGGACGTCGAGGTCGGGGTTGATGGGGTCGTGGTTGAATGTGATTAGGGGGTGTGACCACGGAGGGGTCCGGGTTCTGGCAGAATGGGTGTGGTGGAGGGGACAAAGCCGGAGTTAAATGCGGTGAGGGCGGTGGGGCCGGAGGGGGTCTCACTGATGGCGTCGTGTAGTTGTAGGCATGGGGCCCATTGGACATCGTGGAGGCGGGTGAGGTCGTGTTGTTGGCCGCGAGCACACCACTCGCACTGCCATGCGGCGGGTCCCTGAGCTGGGCGGCATTGGGAATGTATGGCGAAGTGCGGGCATGTGCAGCAGGCGGAGGTGGGTTGTGTGTGCAGTGAGTCATGACATATGGAGCAGGCGGTGGGGGAGGGGGTGGGGAGGCATACCGATGTGGGGGTGGAGGAGATGAGGCGGAAGCCGTCGTCGAGTTGTAACTGAATGTCCCATTCCGTGAGGTGTTCCGGGGCCCATTCAACCATGTACTGCGTTTGGCCGTATTCTGTGTCCTTGTGTTTGGAAATGATACGCGTTACGTCGCATGGGGGGTAGTGGTGGTCGGAGGGGGTGAGGTAATTTGTGTCTAAGTGTGTGGTGGGTGCGGTGGGGGTGGGGTGATTGGTGCGTGAGGTGTAGATGCCGGATGAGAGGGTGGGGGGTGAGCGAGGGAGGTGTGGGGAGAGGAGGGGAATCCATGAGGGGTGTATAGTGGTGGGGGGGGATGCTTGTTTGGGGGTGAGGCTTGTGATGGGGAGGCGGTTGTGGATAGTATCGAGGGGTTCGGTAAGGATTGCGGCGAGGAGGCGGATGGGAACTGAGAGTGGGGTGGTGGACCCCGTGAGTGTTGTGACGGATTTGCAGGATTTGAGGATGAAGGAGGATGAAGTGGCTCTGAGGAGGACTTGTGGCCACGTGGTGATGTTATTTTTCCAGAGGGGGGTGAGGCGGGGGAGGAGGGAGGTGTGTATTGCGGGGAGAAAAATCGCAGTAGGCTTGTTTATATGTGTGAGGGTCGGTGATGTGTGTGGCTTTGTCCCGGAGTGAGGTGAGGAGGGCGTTGTCCTGAGTGGTGAAGTGGGCTCGGATTGTGGAGGCGATAGGGTTGGTGAGGGAGAGTGGAGGGATGTTGTGGATTAGGGTGCCCGCATCGCGCTGAGCTCTGACTAAGCACTTGAGTGTGGGTGGGGTGTAACATGTTGACATGATGGATTCCGAGGGCCAGTGGGAGTACATGGTGGATAGAGTGCGGATGTGTGCGCGGGCCATGTGGCCTCTATAGCCGGAGTTGTTTATGATTTTATGTAGGTGGCAAACTGTGAGTTGTGCGGCGTGGGCTTTGAGGGAGGGGAGGCCGTATCCTAGGTCGGAGGTAGGGCGGTGGAGGGCGGTGCGGGGAAGGTTACGTACCGAGGAGACGGCGGAGCGGAGTGCGCGGCAGATTTGTCCTTCGAGAGTGTCGAGTTGGGGGTCGGTGAAAAGGCCGAGCTGGAGGGTGAAATGTTTTCCGATGAGGAGTCCACGGATGACCCTGATTCTGCGGGATTGTGTTAGTGGGGAGGTGGAAAGGGCGGTGGTGAGGGATGCGGTGGTGCGTTTTAGTTCCTGCCAGTGTTTGGTGAAGGTGAGGGAGGTGTTTAGTTCGACCCCTAGGACTCGGTATGTGTCCGTGGGGCCGATGGAGGGAATGGGGGCCGGGGTGGAGTTTAGGGTGATGAACTGAGTTTGCAGGCGGGATGCGAGGAGGGTAGTGTTGGCGAGGGTGAGGGCGTTGCCTGTGCGCCAGAGGGCGCCGGTGATGCAGCATTTGCGGATGTTGACGGTCATGCCCGTGTAGGCGCTGAAGAGGGAGAGTTTCCTGAGCTGGATGGTCATGTTGGGGGTTGAGCCCGTGGCGAGGCTGAGGTCGTCAGCGAAGCCGTGTCCTGGGTATGTGGCTGTGGGTTCTGTGGGGTCGACGTTAGTGGCGGGGGGGCCTGGGCGGTAGCCTCGGCTTCCCACCGTGAGCCAGCGAAGGAAGGGTTCAAGGAAGAGAGTGAATAGAAAGGGGGAGAGGGTGTCTCCCTGTAAGGTTCCGCGATTAATGTCGATGGAAGGGGTGGGGCCATGTGGTGTAATATAATCTGTGGTTGAGACCCCGTAGAGGTGTTCGTATGTGTCGACAAAGGTGGGGGGCATACCGAGTTGACGCATGTGTTTGAACACGATGCGGTGGTCCGCGGCGTTGAAGGCACCTTTGAAATCCGCGTACATGACGTAGATGTCTTTGTTGTGGAGTTTCGCGTCCTCCATCGTCATAATGAGGGAGGAGAGGGCGTCGTGGATGCTGCGGTGTTGTCGGAATCCGTCTTGTTGGTCGCTGAGAATGCCGTGGGTTTCGGCGTATTTCGAGCCTGCATCTTTGATTAGTGTTGTCCATAGTTTGAGGAGGTTATTCATGAGGGCGATAGGGCGGTAGTTATCGAGGAGGGAGGGGTCGCCTTTTTTTTGTAGAAGGCATGTTGTGCTGTGGCACCAATCAGGAGGGGTGTAGGATTTGTGGGCGAGGAGGGAGAGGGGAGAGAAGAGGGCGGAGCGGGTCGCCGGTGGTAGGAATTTGATTATTTCATTGGGGATACCGTCGGGGCCGGGGGCTTTGCCGGTGCCTAGGGAGTTGAGGGTTTTATTGAAAGTGTCGCGGGTAATCATGTCGGCAAGGGTGAGAGAGGGGTCACCGCGGGGTTCGATGGTAAAGTTGTCGGGGTTGTCGGGGAGTTCCCACGGGGGGGTGGGTAGGTCGTGTGGGGTGGCGCGGCCGAGTTCGGTGGCGAAGTGAGAGTGTATCGCGTCAATGACGGCGGAGGGAGAGGATGCGGTAGTTTTATCGGGTCTAGTAATGCGGTGGAGGGTGGAGGCGGCGCCGGCGGGGGGTAGGAGGCCGCTTTTAATTTTCAATCGGCGGTGGGAGAGTTTGGGGCAGTTGTCGTAGGCCGCATTTGCTCGAGTTTTTATTTTCTTTATCTTATCCGTGGTGGTGGCGTGAAGGAGCTGGCGTATGCGTGCTTGGCATTGTTGTTTGATGGCGTCATGGGAGAGATATTCGGTTGTGATTAAGAGGGCTTGGGCGAAGGGGAGGGGGCCGTTGTCTTTGCTGCATTTGCGGAGTTTGAGTATGTGAGTGCGTGTTTTATTTGTGAGCCAAGTAGGGTCAAGGGACGCGTGGGGTGGGCGGGGTTTTTTGGCGGGGAGGAGGGGCCAAATTGTGGCTGCGTGGTCCATGTGTTGGGAGAGGAATGTTGTAAATTGTGAGGCAAGGGTGTCGAGGGTGTCGGGGGAGGCCGAGGTGTGCGAGGTGTTGAGAATTGCCGCGTGGAGGGCGGCCTTTTGGTTGATGAGGTTGGGGGTGCTGGAATAGTACGCTTTTATGTGGTCTGGTGTGAGAGGAAGTCGAAAGTTGAGTTTGCGCGTCGTGTGATGTGTGTGGGGGTGGGTATGGGGAGGGGGGGGATGTGCCATGAAGGAGAAAGGGGCGGGAATGACGAGGTGGATTGCGGAGTGGTCAGTAAAGTGGGAGGGGGAGGGGAATATCGAGCAAGAGGACGGTGGGAGGGAGAGAGGTGAAGGGGGCGTGGTGTGCTAGTGGTCAAGGCAGCCTCCGCTGCGGGGGAAGGTAGGGATGGGGTTGTGGAGGGGTTGGAGGTGGGATTTGAGTAGGAAGGTCAGGGCAGGGTGACATGTACATGTGGTGGTGGTCGATTGGAAGTCCCCTCCCCAGAGGGTGCGGTGTTGTGG
Source organism: Tetraselmis chui (assembly GCA_026401115.1). Lineage (NCBI taxonomy): Eukaryota > Viridiplantae > Chlorophyta > Chlorodendrophyceae > Chlorodendrales > Chlorodendraceae > Tetraselmis > Tetraselmis chui. The sequence goes on along the minus strand of JAPMLY010000404.1, from coordinate 177,566 downwards.
GTGGTCGTCAGCAAGGCGGAGGCCCCATGCTGCAACTTCTGCATATAGGCGGGTCAGTTGGGGGGTGGAGAGCTGGGGCATGTAAGTTCCTATTAGGAGGTAAGGGGTGCCTGAGTGGGGAACGATGTTTAGTCCGGCGATATGGGGGATGAGGTGGGGGGGCGGGGTTAGGACAGTTGCAGATTGGAAAGAGGCTCTGCGGACCGCGAAGAGAACGCCTGCGGTGGGTAGGGGCACAGGTGAGTAGCAAGGTCGGGAGCTTTTGAGGTGGTATTGGGGGAGGGCTATGCGCCAGCGGGATTTGTGGGTGTCGTGGTTTGTTTCGGTAAGGATGAGGACGTCCGGACGGTGCGAGGTGGAGAGGTGTTTAACATCCATGATGGAGGTGTGGAGGCCGCGGGTGTTGAGGGTGATGAGGTGTAGTGGTTGGGATGTGTGGTGTGGGAGGATGGGTGAGAGGAGATTCGGGGCGGTGTTGGGGGGGTCGTCGGGGGGGTATGGTACGTGGCGGTGTGGGAGGGGGGGGGGAGGGGTGGGAGGGGGGGTGTTTGGAAGGTTGATGCGGGATCGGTTGCGGGGGGGAGGGGAGTGGGAGGAGGGGGAGGGGGGCATGGTATGTGGAAGTGGGGGGGGTGATGGGGGGGGTTGGAGGATGTGTGGTGGCGTAGGAGGGGGGGAGTTTGATGGGGATGGAGGGCGTGAAGGAGTTGGGAGCGTCCGACCGGGAGGGGAGTGGAGTGGAAGATGTGGTGCCATAGGAGTGTATGTAAGGAGTAGACAATAGTGCGAGGGTCGAAGTATGGTGGGTTATAAGCGTGGTCGGTAGGTGCCGTGAGGATAAAGTAGGTGTGTAGTAGGACGTGGATGCCATAGGACCACGCGTGAGACGTGTCGTTTTGTCGGGGAGGGTTGAGGAGTCGAGGGTTAGCGATTTGGAGGGGAGGAGAAGAGTTCCAGGAGGCGAGGAGTGAGAGTGAGCGAGTAAGTAGGGAAGGTGGTGGAGGGTGGTGGAGGGAGTCCACCCAAGTGGCGGAGTTGTGTGTCAGGTGGAGAAGACCGAAATGAGAGTATTGCCAGGTCAGGACGAGGAGGGAGTTGTGGGGTGTGCCCGGGCGTGGGGGTACGCCTCTGTTTAAGAGGTTGGTCCACTGGCTGGGGTAGAGTTGGTGATTGTGCAAGTTGTCGACCTCGGTGTTTGTGATAATGGAGTAGGTGTCGTTAGTGGTAGAGTGGAGTTTGGCTAGGGAGGTAGCAATGCAGGATAGGTTGGAGAGGTCTTGGTACTATCCCCACTGGAAGGAGAGCAACGCCGAGGAGTCGAGGTAGCCGATAGGGGTGGGGAGGCCGTCAACAAGGTTAAGGTCAGACATGTAGTCGTGTAGTTTATTGGTGCATGTGTCTGGTGTGAAGTGGGACGGGAGGGAGGTCTTGGAAGAGTTGGTTACAAGGTGAGTACGTATGTCGTAGGTAGGGTGTGGGAGGGTGGTATGGGTTCGAACCTCCGGGCCAGGTGGCCCGTCTGCTGGGAAGTTAGGGGCGATGGTCGGCCCTAGCGGCCGAGGGGGAGGCAGGTGTGAGGTTGGGAGGTCCGGTGGTGGGGGGGTGCTCCTCGTCGGGGTTCGCTGTGGCTTGGTCTTCGTCCGAGAGTTCTTCAAGGTCGAAGTCCGAGGTTGCAGGGGACGAGGCGGGCAGAGGGAGGTGGGAGGGGTGTTTGGTAAATGAGGGGCCGGGAGCCATGAGCCGGTCGGGGGTGGTGGTGTGCTGGGGTGAGGAGGTGGGGGTGAGGTGTTTGGATGGGGTTGGGGCGTGGGGGAGGCGGCGGTGGGGGGGTGAGGGGTGGGTCTTCTTGGGGGCAGGGCGAGTGTGTTTTGTGACGCCTGATGGGGGAGCGGGTTTGAGGGCGGGGTCGGTTGGTGGACGAGCCGTAGGGGAAGAATCCATGGGGTCGGCGTAGGGAGGGGAGGGGAGGGTGGGAGGGTATGGAGGGGGGGAAGCGCCGGGGCGGAAGTGGAGTCAGTTTGGAGGGGTAAGGGAGGAGGGGTAGGGGGGTTGAAGTCAGGGGGCTGGTGGGAGGAGTCGGGGGCGGTTTGCGTGAGGGGGGTGGAGGAGGAGTCCATGTGGTCAGGTGTGTCTTCGAGGATAGTGGGAAGGGAGGGTGGGGTGGGGGGAAGTCATGTGGGGAGGTAAGGGGGTCAGCAGACTGTGAGTTGTGAGGGGTTGGAGATGGGCCGGGAGAGGGGGAGCGACGTTGTTTTTTGGAGGAGCGTGGGTTGTGGGTATGAGAGGAGGGGGGGGAATGGGAGGGGGCCAGTTGGATGTCGGGTAGGGTGTCAAGGTCGAGGGGGGCATCGTCAGTGATGTCCAGCAGGGAGCCATCCGCGGGTTCATGTTGCCAGGTCTCGTAGGTGTTGGAGGCCTGCAGGTGGTCAGTCCATTCGAGTAGAAGGGAGGGGGGGTTGTGGAAGAGGGCTTTGTTTCTTGTGAGGGTGAGCTAAGGAGGGGATGGTTGTGGTGGTGAATATTGGGTCTGTGATACGGGACCTTCCGAAGGTGGAATAGTGGTGGGGGGTGATGTAGAGGGCGCATGTGGCGTGAATGAGGGTGCCGCGGTGGATGAAAGTGTGGGGAAGGGGGATGGTGACGGTGCCGTTGGTGGATATGAGGATGCAATACATGGTGTTGGTGAGGGAGATTTGGATGCTGGTGGTGATGTGGGGGGAGGGGGAGGGGTGGGAGCGGAAGTATGAGCCGTCATGGAATTTTTTTAGGGAGGTGTGGTAAGTGATGTCGAAGGTGGAGGGCAGGTGTTGGTGGGGGTGAGTGTGATTGTGTGTGTATTCTGAAGCTGTTTGTCGGAGGAGGGTGGAGAGCCATAGTGTGGGAGGAATGGAGCCGTTGGGCTTGGGACAGGGGGGGGGGAGGAGGTGTGATGATTGGATGAGGACTGTGGTAAGGCATGTGTCAGCCCAAGAGGTGCATGGGACATGTCCTGTGAGAGGGGGGGGGGGTGTGATGATGAGTGTGTAGTTTTGGGGGGTGGGGGGTACTGTGTGTATAACATTCTGCAGTGTGATGTGAAAGTGTACATGGCCTGATTGTGAAAGAACTGGGTTATGGGAGGGGTGGAGGATATTCATCCAGAAGGAGGAGGGATCGTTCACGACCCGGATGGGCACTCGTGTAGGTTGAAGGGCGTCCGCGATCTGGAGTAGAAGCTGGGCTGGTTCCGAGATCGCCAGCTCATACTCCCCTGGTCCCACTCCATACGGGGGGTCGGGGTGGTGGCGCTGGCACTCCAGGTGTCGGTGAGAACCGAGGCGAGGCGATCGAGCAGGAGGGTCTGGAGCAAGGGAACGACGTCTGGGCCGGAGAGATGAATGAACAGGGGGGAGCTAATTTTCACGCGGCGGCCGGATATTGCGGGAATGGAGACTGCTTGGAGTATCTGAATTTGTTGCTGTCTCAGTGTGGCCGTGAGGTGAGGGTTCGAGGCGGCGCTGGGTGGTGTGGGACCACCGATGGGAGTTCACGCTGGCATGAAGCGAGTTGGTATAGCATGCCAACCGCTGTGCAGGAGGTGGGTATGTCTAGACGGACTTCCTGGTGTCCAGTCGTGAGTTCGACGGGTATGGGTGTGCGGTCGAGCTGTTGGGGCATGGCGGGGTGTGGAGCACGGGTGACTGATGCCGTCCAGCGAGCGCGGTGGGCGAGTTCCTGTCCGATTATATTTCTCGCGCGAGCCGGGATATCGGTTAAAGTATGAATTTTTCGAGGAGCAAGCGCCGAGCAAGAGAGCACGCTGAGATGATCATTAGTGATGAGGATGGTGTGTCCGGGAGGAACATACCGTGTAGCCAGAAGCTGGCAAGGTCAGGGGGGGCTGTGGAGTAGTGGCATGTTAGGAGGTAGGAGCCGATCAGGCGAGCAGATAAGTCAACTGCCCTTCCGAGGTCGGGAGTCGTCGGCGGAGCTGTGAGGACCAGTGGTGTCTGGAGCCATGTGCCCGGTGTGGGTTCCAGGGGTGTGCCCCTTCCGTGTTCGGCAGTCGCGATCTGTGGGGCCGTTAGGAATGGTGCGAGTGGGTGACCCACCAGGCGGTTTTTGGGGCCGATATGGTCCTCCGCGAAGAGGGGTGTCGGTCGTTCTTTGAGGAGGACTTGTTTGTAAGAGTCTGGGATGTTTGGAGGCTGTGTCATGGTGGTCGGTGGGTGGATTTCGATATATTCTTTGTGGAAGTCAATGATGTGGGTGGATTGTGGGGAGGAAGTGGCCAGCGTGTGTTGGCGGCACACGACCAGGCCTGATGGGACCTGGGTTTGTTTTCTGCGGGCGTCGGGTGTGGACGTCCGGACGCTCGGAGGGGCGCGCGGTGGTGCGCCGGCTCCGTGGGGAGGTGTTTTTTGTAATCTACCGGACTCGGAGGAGTGTCGTAGTAGTGAGCATGGTACGCGTTGTGGTTGTGAGGCGGGCGGCGCGGATTCTTTCATGTGAACTGAATTCAAAAATGTGAAAGCTGCGCCTTGGAGTTTGTACAGTCTGATGCGCCTACCGGATCCGGCTACGGTGACCTGCCCCCCCCCCCCCCCTCTTCGACACCCACTGCCCCGACAGACTTACATGATCCTAGGATCCCTTGAGCGTGGGCCCGGGTGAGCGCGGAGGCCCCCGCTCAAGCAAAGGCTGCTCGGTGGACGCGCGATCATAGGGGGGAGGGCACGGCCACATGCCGGACTAACCGACAGGTACTCGAGTACGAGACAGAGAAAAAAACCGAGGAAATGAGCGGGGAAAATTCAGGCGCGGAGGCAGGATTGCCTATTTTTTCTATGTCTGTGTGTCTCACTGTCTTGGTCCCCCCCATGAAATTGTTTACAACATGTACCGTATGCGCCGGTTTACACCAAATACGGTAAGCGCCGGTTGCTGTTTTTGGGCCCTCCCAACTATGCCATACATGGAACTTACAAGTCAAGGCTAGACCGTTAACCACCTAAATTCAACCTCTCCAAAAATATTCGGGGGTTTTACTCCCCCCCGGGGAGTGTGCAATGCGGATTGAGGGCAGCGTGCATTCATGGGCGTGCGAAGGTGCAGGGTGTGGAGGCGCGGCGAGAGGAAGAGCGGGATTTGATGCGGTATATGCGTAGGAGATAATGAAGCCATTGGACAGTATGCGTGTGGAGTTGTGCAAGGATGCGAGACGTGTCGAGTAGTGCTTTGGAGATGAGTTTGTCAGGGGGGTCAATGCGGGCGGTAAGTAGGGAGGTGAGACTTGCGATGGTGGATGAGTGCGGTGTACCCGTGCGGCTCATGACGATGGGGGTCCCCCCCACATGTCTTCGAGGTGAAGGGGGACCTCGACAAGGAGGACCGTCGCGTCGGTGGACGCGGCAAGACCTTGGGGCGGGGTTTACGGGATGGGGCGGCGGGATCGACGAGCGACCGCGCGAGGAGGGTTTTTTTGACTGCCTTTCCCCTCCTACCTTCGGCAAGACCGAAGTCACGCGGGAGCTAGATTAGGTTGGCCCGTCGTCCCTCCCGAACGCCGACCGGCCTAGGCCGGTCGGCACCCCGGTTCGGTGGTAGTGGCCGTGCATCGTGAAGGTCGAGCAGTATTTTAGTTTTGCATTTCTCGACAAGTGGATTTATTTTTATATCTGTTTTTCCTGATTACAAATTATTACGTTGTTACTGCTTAGGCGGGGGGACTGGGGCAATTACTGCGGTTGCTTACGGTTTTTTAACTCCCGAGGAACGTCAACACACAATGAAGCTTGGTGTGTCGTTAGGTGTACCTTGTCGAAGAGACCCGGGCTAAACTTGCTAATAAGTCATGTATGGCTTGCTATAGAGGCCCGAGAGATAGGAGTCGGTCCAACTTGCCGGCACATGTTGTAAACAATTTCAATTTCAATTTCAATGCACAATATCAAAATAAGCACTTGCATCCTACCTACAAGATTCAATCCATATATCTGCTTTATCGCAGCCACGTGACGATGCACGCATACTCCGCACATTATAGAGTTCGACATGGATTTTGGTTTGTTTACTATTTGTAACCTTATAAGATATACTCCCGACGATCCCAATTGAGTGGATAGTCGGCGGGTCACTCCGTTGCAGCCAAGACAATATGGAGAGGGTTAAACTCATGACATGGAGTGGGTTATACTCGTGGGCGGACCAGCCTAGGCGACCGTTGTCAAGAGGGGGAGGGAAAAAACGTCAAAACTTTAACAAAGTTGTATGGGACGTCCCATGCAATATCCGGCTCACTCGTTTTTTCAAGACAAACTCATGTAATTAAAAAAAATCACCCGAAATATAAATTTGGCCAACATACCGATGCGCAAGATGCATCAATGTATTCGCCCAGCATCACCCGCATCAATGCGTACATTAATTAGTGCCCTATTTATTCAACGCATCCATGAATCAATGCCCAATTTTAATCAATTCGTCCATGAATTAGTACCCCATTTAAGCAATGCATCCATGAATTAGTGCCCCATTCAACCAATGCGCCCATGAATTAATGGTCTATGCAATCAATGCGTCCATGAATTAGTGCCGGATATAATCAATTCGTTCATGAATTAGTACCCCATTTAAGCAATGCATCCATGAATTAGTGCCCCATTTAACCAATGCGTCCATGAATTCATGGCCTATGTAATCAGTGCGTCCATGAACTAGTGCCCTATATAATCAATGCGTCTCTTTACTAGCATTTGAATTAAATTATTCAAATTATAAAAGATTTGATACATCAATTTGTAATGCAATGATCTTTAATGATTTTTGGGTGATGCGGAGGCTTATAGTCTCTACATCTCTACATTTACCCTAGTGCGCGCTTTGCCAAAGACGTGAGCTTTTTAAAATTTGGCCAAAAGACACCTACACGCGGGGCACGGGGGACGATTAGCGCAGGATTATAGGGTTGGGTGGGTGGGTTCGGGCGAAGCCTATATTGGTTGAGCGCGAAAGCAAAGAGTGCCAGGCTCGTGGCTAGTTCCGGCTTATGAGGCGAGGGCTAGCTAGAGTTGACCGTAGGGGAAGTCGTTGGTCGTTGGTTGCGTCTAACTACCAGAGCAAGGTGGTTGCCCTGAAGGTGCGACGCGCCGCTATTAACGGTAACAATAACCGCTAGTGTCATTGTCCCGTATACATGGGAGTTGGATATGCAAACCTCTAGATTTAAATCAATATGACCATTTACCCTAGGGCACGTCTTGCCAGTAACCTAAAGCCAAAGGCTTGCACAGCCAAAATTAGTGTTGCGGGGCGGACGGAGCGAGCCAGCCGAAGAAACGCCAAGCAGCAGGTGTTGGGGTCATGGTAGGGTTAATGTACTTTCCTTCGGTCACGGAGCTGTTCTTGGCCATGCCACCCATGTATTTGATGACGGGGAGGGGGGGCACCGATGCAGCTAGCAACATATGCGGCCCCTTTCCGGAGGCTGTGTGATGTCCACTTGAAGCCGGCTAGAGCGTTGGTGTTAATTGTGCGGAGCACAAGGGCTAGCGAGGTGGAATGTGTTGAGGCGGCTCTCCATTCGGCGGAGGCTTCAACAGGTGAGAAACTCCAGAAAGCATTAGGGGGGGTCGCTTGTAGTAGGTCGCGCACACAGCCTTTCGTTGCCTAGTCTAGGAGGTCCGCTAAGATAGGGTTAGCGGGTATCGGAACTGCTAGCACGAGTTTGTCACGGGTGTCGCGGCGTTGGTCCCCTTTGGACTTGCGGACGAACAGACAAATTTGTTGAGAGGGTATGTCAACGGTGAGGTCATCAGTCAGGCAGCGGGCGCCTATTTCTGCGCGACAGAAAAATGTGTAGTTCACACACACAACCAGGCAGGCGCGAAAGCGCTCGAGTAGTTGGAGGGTAGCGGGCGACCACGTGAGGCTGTCGCGAAGAGTGTCAGCGGCCAGTAAGATGTCGAGGGCAACGGGAGCGGGTAGCGGAAGTCTTGTGTCGGCCGGAACGAGGTGGTGTTGCAGCATTTCGAGGCCGCGCCGTGCGTCGGCGAGTAAGTCTCCTACAACGATGGGTGGTAGCTAATGGTCGCGGAAGAACTTGTTGATTGTTGAATAGTAAGGCTGCATAGAGGCCGCGGCCATTGTGCCGAGTAGGCCTAACCATGCAGTGTAGCGAATCATGGAGGCCGGCGTGGCATGTAGTGGGGTAATATTTTCTTCCGCACATAAAGCGAAAAAGTGGCGCATGGCGCTGTCGTAGGTCGCGTAAGTAGACGGCGCTAGCGAGTAAGTGAGTAGGTTGATGGTTGTAACCCCGATAAGGCTAGGGATCAGCCATCGATGCATCGTCGATAGTATCATCATCACGTGGTGATAGTGCCATCGATGTGATAGGTTGTGACATTGACATTGACAAGATGGCAGTAGTGCTCGCATCAATGCCATCAATTATCAAAACAATTGTAAAATGTTGATTACTTAAGCCCGATGTATCGATATATCGTCCCAAATATCGATACATCGGCGATAATATCGGCTTAAATTGCCATCGATGTCAGCATCTCAAACTATCAACGCCATAAACATCCACAATCCAAGATATCAATACCATCAACATCGACGTTGCAAAATATCATTACCATCAACATCGACAAAATGCACTTGATCCCTAGCCTTAAACCCCGAGAGTATCGGCCCCTAAGAGGGTCGGATACTTTTCAGCCATAGAGGAGGACCATGGTGCGTTAGCAGAACCCATCTGTTGGTGGTAGGGCAGCGGGCCGGTGCGGGGAGGACTGAGCAAGGGTGTGGTAGAGAACACCTCCGCGGTGCGTAGGGCCTTGCATATGGCCCCGCGGCGGGTGTAGAGCGAGGAGGGGGTGTTAGTCGAAAAGTCACGACGCTCGAGGCGGGCAACCCGACCCCCGCGCGCGTGCCGAGCCTGCATGGAAAGAACATGTCGCGTGATGCCGGGAAGTGCACGGTTGCGGTGGCGAGTCGCTATAGGTCGTGGTACCACGTCTTGCTTGGCCAGTAAGGAGCTATCACGGTAGCCGTCGCGTGTGATTGGCCGAGCTTGGCGGCGAGAGCGGGTAGAGCGGTCCAAGGAGGGTTGCAATACTTGTTCTCTCGCAGCCAAGCTGTGTCGGGCAGGTGTAAGCAGTCGACGTCCTCGCACTCTGGGTCGCGCCATCTGGCGTTGAACCATGGGAGCTGAGTGTTGAGCACATATGCGAACCGGTCGATAGTGTGGGGTCCCAACCGGGCTTGGAGGTGTGCGAATAGGCGAGGGTTTAGTTGCAAGTTTTCTGTGTCCAATTCGCGGCTGAGTGTATCTGCACAAATGTTCGCGCCCGAACGGATGTAGCGGGGGCGGATATGGATGTCGTTGGTGTCGAGTAAGAACCACAGGCGGCGCAGCTCGGTCATCATAACGGTTGACCGGGAGGTAAGCTTGTTTAGCGCGGCAACTACTGTTGTGCTGTCCTCGTGGAGGAGGACGTGTCGGCCTTTGAGTTGGGGTAGAAAGGACTCGATCGCGTGTCGGACTGCTCGAAGTTCATTCCACGTGATGTGTTGTAGTCGGTCTGCATCACTCCAGAAACCGCGGGCTTGGTAGTTGGAGTCATCGTACAGCACGGCTCCCCACCCGTAGTCGCTGAAGTCGGCGTGGAGGTAGGCGGTTTCTAGAGGCTTGTAGATGGACCTCCCGTTGTTTTGGTCGGGCACAGTGCGCCACCATTCAAGGACGCGCCGCATCTAATGCGTTAGGCGGACGCGTCCCCCCCAACCAGTGCGCATTGCAAGCACGTTGTGCATTTCGCGCAAGAAGAAACGCGCGGGCGCGATGGCGAGGTAGAGGAACTGGGGCTTTCCCGCGAACGCTGCGAGTTGGCGTGTGGTTAACCAACGGGCGTTCGAAGCAATTCGGCCTAGAAGGGACGATGCGCGTTGAGCTAGTTGGCGTAGCTTTTCTGGTGGAGCGCGGAATATGCCGAGCTGTAGGTCGACCGTTAAGCCCAAATGGTCGCCGACTTGCGTTGGCGTCAATGCAACTTTCTTGGGGTTGCGCATGAGGCCTAGTCGGTCGAGTAGGGCTTCGACGCGTTGCTCCTTCCACACGAAGGAGCAACGCGTCGTTGTAGGAGTCCGCCAGAAAATGAAAACCGTCTATGTAGGGGAGAAGTCGAGTCCCGTGCCATCGGGTGTTTCGGAGAAAACGTTTCGAAGGGCGTACGTTGGCAGGTGTATACGCTAGCGTAGGCGGTGGAGGGCGGCGAAGGTGGTTCGTGAACACCTGCGTGAGTTTGCAAAACTAGTAGGCCGAGCCTGACCAGCCCATTGGGAGGCAACCGAGGCGCCATAGGGTACCGCGATAGTTGACCGTGAAGTAATCGCGGTCTTCGTCCCGGATGCCAAGGGTGTAGTACCCGTCGGTGAGATCTAGGGAGAGAAAATAGTCGCCCGGACGGGACAGGTGACGGAGGTGCTTCAGGGTCTCGCACGTAATGTTGAAGGTCGAGCAATAGCGGTTGAGTTCTCGGAGGTCGATGATGAGCCATTGGTTGTGACCGGGCTTGGGCGCTAGGAACATGCGGGAAACGTAGCGAGGGTTGTGTGAGCGTTCCCACGCCCCGCAATCCTCGAAGCGTGGGAGTTCCGAGTTTAGAAACTCGAGTTGGGATGGTGTAGCGTCCAACATAGAGATGCCGTGGTTGAAGGGCCGCGGGCGTGTGCCGTGTTTGAACTTGACACGGACGCCATGGCGGATCCAACTTAGGACTTGGCCGCTCGCGCCGATGCGCTCCCACTCTCGCCATCTTCATCATACGCGGTACCGCGTAAAGGAAAATGTAAGGGAGCAGGAATCGGCGCGGCGAGCCACACCATCACTTCTTGGGTGGTGGCCGTGCATGATCGGCCGGTTTGGCAGAGGCGGTTGCGTGTGCGGCAGCTGCCGCTGCGGCCGCTGCCTTGCGCATGTCGGCGGCAGCATTGCGGGCCTTGGCGTCAGAGCAGGACGGCTTGTCCGGCGTGATTTTGGCGAAGGTTGCACCGGCAGCAGCCTTGCTGGCGGCGTGAAGGCTGACTTCAAGCGTTCAGTTGACGAAAGCTTGGCGAAGCGCGTCCACTGGGCCGGAGACTGCGGTAGGGCGTGGGCGACAAAAACGCTCGTGGGCCAATTCCGCGAAAATGCGTTCCGCATCCGTGCTCTCTTGTCCGCCCTTGGTGAGGCGGAGGAAGCCCAGTCGAGTACGGGCGGCCTCCTCCGTCGTTGTGTGTGTGCGATGACCCGCTCTTATAAGGGCAACCGCCACCGCTTGCTTTGTTGATAGAGGTGGGCCGTTCGACAACGTGTCCATGCCCTCGCCAATTGCCGCGTTGGCGGAGCTGTCGAAGAAGGCATAGCATCCGATGTGGAGGTACTCGTCGTAGGCTAATTGGGTGCGCTTATCGCTTAGCGCGAGGGCTGTGTCGTCTGTTAGAGTCCAGACACGTGGCTCTTCGACGTCGCATGGGGGACATTCGAGGCCGGCAGGAATGATTTCGCCGTAGTAGGTGAAGTCGACGAACTCGGACGCGGTGGGTTCGGGTTCGTCGTCAAGCATGTCGATAGGTAGCTCAGGGGCCGCCTTACCACCCTCCGTTGCTTGGGTTGCGTCGGCGGGAATGGACTGTTGTTGATTGGTAGTAGTGGGTGCGGCTGTCGGATGTTGAAGCTGTGCGAGTAAGGCAGCGTTAGCCGCCAAAAACTGTTCAGTAATCCGTTGTTCCGAAGCCAACACTGCCGTACGAATTTGTTCGGTTGTGCGTTGTTCGATCGAGGTAGCGTGAGGGTCGGCCGCTACGGCGGACGTGGACTGCTCGGGCTGCATGATGCGTGGCGGCGTAGCAGAACGAGGGGATGTGTGGCATGACGCTCGAGTGGGCATGGGACGATGGTAAACTAACACCATGGTCGACTACTAGAGTCGTGAATGCATTCGCGCGAAGCCTAGATTGGCTGAGCGCGAAAGCAAAGAGTGCCAAGCTCGTGGCTAGTTCCGGCTTATGAGGCGAGGGCTAGCTAGAGTTGACCGTAGGGGAAGTCGTTGGTCGTTGGTTGTGTCTAACTACCCGGGCAAGGTGGTTGCCGTGAACGTGCGACGCGCCGCTATTAACGGTAACATTAACCGCTAGTGTCATTGTCCCGTACACATGGGAGTTGGATATGCAAACCTCTAGATTTCAATCAATCTGACCAATAAAGAAAGCAAAAAGTACATATGTACGTATTTTCGAAGTAAGTTCCTTAACCCCCTTCCTATACAGGAATGATAACTTTTTCATAACTCTTAACGGTACCCGGTACGGGTAAATTGGACGGTCAAGATCTTGTCCACCTGTACCCGCTGCGATCTGACGGTCCGTGTAAAACGAGTATCGCGATTGATAATTATCATTCCTAATGATAACTCAAGCGCTCTTCAATCCCGAGCGGCTTCGGGATTGAAGAGCGCTAGAGTTATCATTAAAAATAATGATAACTTTTCCGTCCCGTACGGTACGTTTTTAACGCCCTTGTGGCAGCCGCCCGCCTGTAGTCGCCTCTACCACCCGGTTTGACCGCAAGTGCGGACCATCAGCTCGAGAGCCCCGCCCGCGTGCCCCGCTTGTGCGCACCCGTAGGCGCACCCACAGGCGGCCAAAGGACCCACAGGCGTCTACACTACACGTACACAGCGGCGACGGCGCCACAGCACGAACGTGCTGATATGCGGAGCCCCTCAACTAGTAGCGGGATGCGGCCCCGCGTGTCGCCCGCCGCGCGGGGTCGTGGCGACGATGCTCGTCGCCGCCATCGCGCTGGAGGGGATACACCTTATGCGCTCACAAGCGGGGAACCGCCTCGTAGAGGAGGTGGTGCTGTGCCCCGCCGGGTTCAAGGTGGTCGGTCGCGCTGCCAACGTGCGCCGCGTACGCATGGTCTGGCGGCAGCGGCTGCAGCAAATCGGTTCCCGCGCGAATCCGGTATCCTGTACAGATTGTATGATGACGGAATGATAATTTTATCATTCGCACTGTATAGGACCGCGGCCGCGATAATGATAATTGTCACCCAGAAAATTAAGGAATGATAATTATCATTCCTGTATAGGAAGGGGGTTTTGTATAATTCCTGTATAGATTCGTAAATAATGTTCCTTATTAGCGAATATTGAAAAAGTTAGTACAAACAAAAGCAGTGAAAAGTGAAAAATTAAGCCCGAGGAACATGAAGGCGTGCCACTATAAAAAGCATTATAGGAACGTGGACATGGAAAAGGGGGGGGGGGGGGAAGGGGGGCAAAAGAGCAAGATGGACTCGAGAGCAATGGAATACTAGTAATGTTTTTCAAGTGGTCTTTCTTTTAAGGGGCATTTCGATAACATATGAATGCCGGCGGATGCGCAACGTCAACAATTCTCATCCATCGGCTTCATGAACTTTTTCGCTATTCTTCATGGTATTTTGGGTTCCTATCTCCGTGATGCTTGGCAGGAGGGCATTGTTGATGCTATGGCATGCCTTCCTGTTCCTCGGGCTTAGGGTTTTTTTCTCTTTTCTTCTCTTCGATTGATGGTCTCTATTACTTCTTCTTGTAACAATATTTCATGGTCATACTGGTATTACATATAGAGGTTTGAATGGCTAGAATTACGGAGTAACATGCGTTACCTCCGACGGTACAACTCCCCCAACGGTACATCAGCTCCCCCAAGCGCCCACGCGCGCACGGACAATAAAATGTCCGCACACTATATGACGCACAAGCAGCGGCGATTGTGTGTCCACCTTCCCGATTCCCTCTCACCCGAGGGAATTGGGTGAGAGCTATCGCTCTCGCAAGAGCTATCGCTCACGCAAACCCACCCACCCGATTCCCTCTCACACTGCGTCTAGGGTGGCCCAAGGGCCACCAATACCAAATTTTGTAAGTGATCCACATCTTTGGCATAAGTGAGCCCCAGCAACACAGCTTAAAGAATCATTCATTCATCGTTTTCGACACCAGTCCACGTCAGATGCCACGTAGGAACATCCAATGCCAGGGTGTTAAAATGAATTTTCGGTCGGATCTCGTATTCCCTGTGTACAGGTACCCGTACAGTTCTCACCTCCTGCCCGCGCCACCCCACCCACCCGTCACTGCTGTGCACCAACGAGCTCCACCGCTGCTGACGGTCTGCCGAATAGGGAGTCGTAAAATATAAAGGCTCAGCACACACCACTATTGCTCAGCCACATTTCCCTTTCTCGCTTTCGCGTCGCGACGTCCGTGTGTGAGCCACTTGCCCTTCTTCCCCGCACTGCAGAATAACAACCGACAGCTCGCTCTCAACATCTCCCATCAACGCCACTTTCGCTGCTCGCGCCCTAGCGCTCACGACCTGACGACCGTGACTCTAAACCCAAACGGAAACGCGACAGAGAACTAGATACGCTATGAGTAGTATGGCTGCAGCGACTACTGGTGTGCACCCGTTGTCTACGGCTGCCTCCGGACTGTACCGATCTTCCGGTAGCGCTAAGATCCCCTATCCGACCCGCTGCTGCTCCGCCGTCCGTCTTCCTGGGGGCAAACCGCCAAGTACCGTCGCCTCCTTGCGGCCCCTTGGCAAATATTCTACCTCGCAATTTCGCCTTCACGCAAATAAGCCGTCAAAGGATCCTCAAGAAAAGCACTTCGAGTTCAGAGAAGATGTAGGCGAGTGCGACATCGCAGACGTTAAGGACGTGAGTCCCTGTTCACCCTCCTCTTATATCTCCTCGTTCCACCGTCGTTACCTAAATTTACCTTCCATCAAACAAATGACCCTCTAACTTGGCCATATGCTAACCCGATCTACGACCAAATCATTTCAAATTTCGGCCCTCTTTATGTCCCTGTCTTTCGGGGACGAGTGGGCGTCACTGTGTTTAGAGCATGTCGGGTTATTACTGAGAGCGCGGCGTTGCGTCCACCGGATGTACGGACTGTGACGAACGCATCCCCCCCCCCCCCCCCCCCCCCCCTCGAGTTCCGTCCATCTCTGGGTCATGGTTGTGTTCACGAGTTTTCGCGCAGCGTTTCAGTACATGCGTTGGGAAGTGTAGTCGTTTATTTACCATTTCTAATACGTGTTTTATCAGCACTTTTTGCCTACCGTACATCGCGTTATTGAACAGAAATTCTGCTATTTCACTTTACCGTAGAAACTAGTTACGGACTATCTCACCTTCCACCGGCCCCCTTATCAAACGTAAACGCAGGCATTGGAAGCATGCAAGGGCCTAGAGGGGCAGGCTCTGGAAGACTGTTGGGCGAGCTTCAACTGTAACGTTGAGAAGGTGACGGAGCACTACGCCAAGGTTGCCGGCGTGGAGCCGAAGCAAAAGAAGGGCGAAGCCGACACGTCGAAGTAAAGTCGACGTTGCTGCCGCAGCGCTGGGCGCTGGCCTTCATGCAAGGTAACCTCGCCCTGAATGAAGCAAAATATAGCTGAATTCTAACGAGTTTGCAGTGTATCCGGAAATCCCTCTACCCAGCTTAACCCAACTCCTCGACAAGTGCGAGCTGCGTTGCTCCCTTCCTTTCGGACATATTCTCAATGTTGTATGTGCCGTGCCTCTGCAGGTGGTTGAGAGAGACTTCAAGTATTACACGATATTGTAATTTTCCTATTTTTACGGGTCTTCTGACTGTCAGCACCGCCTCCCTTTTCCCTATCCTGCGCGATGTCCGGTTTCAGAGAGACCACGACGTGCACTAGGCGCAGCACACATAGCAGAGCTTTTGATTCGGGATTCTTTGGCAAAGGAAAGTGAGTTCTTGAGTGAGACGGAGCCAAATGCGTTGGGTGCCTTGCTACACCCTCTTTTGGCTTCCTTTTGCTGTCGTGTCTCGTGGCGAAACTTCCCCTAACCCAACACGATGCGACATGAATATGAGAGCTCCATCCGAATGCGGTGCTCGGATGGGAAGGGAAAAGGAGGGTGGTGGCAAGGGGGGGGAGGGGGGTTGATTGGGGGAAGTAATCGCCGCGGGGGTGAAGAGACAGGACGAGTGCACTTCTGATCAAAGGCGCCATGCATGTTTAGACCGTGTAAAGCCATTTTGGCTCTACTCTCTGCCACACATCTCGTTCTTTCCCTAATTTCATATATCTCTGGTCTCACCTGCATATCCTATAGCCCTTTCTTTGAGATATCACACACTGTAACGCACGGCCAACTGCTACCGCAAGCTCTAGTTGTAGTGAACGTATGCTACAGCACTACCGAACAGCACGAATAGGGTGGAAAATCACCCGTCCCATTCCTCATGCGGTGAACGGTTGGACTCGGAGGAGGTGCTTGAGTTCCAAGCGAAGGAGTCGACGGTGGGCTCCGAAGTGAGGTGGCACAAATGGCCACGAGGCCCTGGCGGAAGACTTTGGAAGGTCACCAATGGCTTGCGCATCACAGCCTTGGTCGGAGCTGAGGACCCAGTGGTTTTTGTAAGTTCTCATTCATCCGAACCAAATAGAGTTTCTGCCGTCATCCGTTCGCAACCTCACACCGAAACCGCATTTTCAAGGAATAGTAAAAAACACCAGTTTAAGTCAAGTGACCGACTGGAAATTTACAAGAAGTGGGTTGCGTGAAGGAAGGGTTGGGGCCCGTGAAGTCAAGATTATGTGAAACCACCCTTTGAATTGAATTGAAATGTCGTTGCATATTCAAGATAACCAGCTCAAGAAGTGCGAAACGCAAGTGTCAAACATGGATCCATGTAATCCTCCACCAGATGCGAGACAAAGCAGTGAAGAGTATCGAAGCTACGACAGACTAATGCAGTGTGTGCTTATGATGCAAAAAGGAACAAAGACTATTGAATACATGGGAAACAAGGAAGTGATTCATGAGCTAGAAGCTCAAACCATTTCAGGTTCACCAACATAATTCTAGTATTTTAGTCACAAATAATAAAGTCGTTGTGAGGCTTGTCTTGGTGATTGCGGAGAGAAACTCAGGAGGGCACTGTGTCGACGCTCTCATAGGAGAAATTGCTCACAACCTCGGTGGTTGCGCAGACGGTCGTCTTTAGTTGATCAAATGGTCTCTCTTCTCTCATCAAATCACATCTAATCTGAGGTGGCCAAGACGAGCATGCCATATTTGCTGTTCATTCGGGGCAAAAGGGGTAGAGGTTGCGATCATGGAGGACGGAGGTGAAAGAGGTGAAAATTTCTCGGGGTTGGATGAAGAATGTGATAAGGCGCCTATGAATCTAGATGGGGATAATAATGCCGTCAGGGAGGATCATGAGTGGGGCATCCGAAATGAGCGCGATCTGAAGGGCATCATTGGTTTCCGACGCCATGCAACTGCTAAAGAGGCGAAATATGTTACCACTGATTTTGGTGAGGAGGTCAAAAACGTAGAGGCTGTGGTCGAACTTGACGCGAACGGGGGCACAAGTGTCGTCTAGCGAAACAAGATGAACAATGCCTTCACCCACCGCATAAGCGCCGCGACCGTTGATTCGGCAACGAGGAAATGATCTAAAGTCTGCAAAATCCGTTAATTGGGCGGTCATGTGTGTCGTAGCACATGTGTCAAATACCCACGGGTCCGCGAAGGAGGTTGCACATATGAGGGCGCAGTCATTTGCGTCGGACGACGACACAACAGCCACAAGCCAACGGCAGATATTCGAGTCAACTAAACCGCCGAGAAGAGAAGAACGGTCGGTAGCAAGAGTAAGGGCATCCGAGAAAATAATATCAAGATGATAATCCATGGCTACAACAAGACTATTTAAAGTTGGGGCAGTCCAAACACCACGGTGGAGAAGCATCCCTTAACCTTGGCTATCACGATGAAGGCGATAGGGATGAGAATCCACGTTGTAAGAAAGTTCTGGGAAGACACCGTCATGAAGCCGGGGCGGAGCGAACCATGAAGCACTAAAGCCATGCGTCGTGAGGAGAGCACCGTCAGACATGGGCTGCGAGAGAACAGAGCGGTAGTGGCGTCAAATTTCAGGTAAAGAGCAAATGTTGGTCCAAACGAGGGTGTCTCGACGAGCAATAGACCCAAGCTCGTGGGTGCGCGCAAGGATGGGGTTGCCAAGAGAAGCTAGCACTTCAGGGATCCGCGCCGTTCCCGGGACTGAGGTGATTATGTGGTTGAGCGAGCCTTGGTTGGTTGCGAGGTGGGATATGATATTACAACACGAAAAGAAGGGGATAGCTGCGGAGCCACACATGCCATAATGTCGACTCGGGACGGAGACAGAGCGGTTGTGTGGAGACGCAAGCATGGCGTCCACGTGAGGGAGAAGGGCCACATGTCCAATACATATGCACGAGACGTCATGCGGGAGTCGAGTGACAACATCACCCATGAAGGAGGATGGAAGGCATGCAAGACACGACTGTGAGAGTTGCGTGAGGGCTGAAGACATGGACGATCACGTGGTAAAGTTGATGCCGACAATGGGGAGCAACTGAAGAGTAAATCCTCCCTCGATGAGATAAGAGGTGACGGCGGGAACTCCACCAGCACACAGGGACAACACGTGTAGTGGTCGACGTCGTTCCTTGAAGATGGGCGCAGCAAGGGGAACTCAAGAGATGACCGGGATGGTAAGTGCAAGGGGTGAAGAAGGAGGGGTGGAAGTCGACGCAGCATCCAAAGCAATGTCAGCAATTTCTGAAGGGGGGTGAGGGGCTGCCGAAGGTTGCAAGGAGGCTGCCATGAGCGGAAAGGAAGAAGGAGCATAAAGCGTTACACCACGAGAAGCAATGAGAAGAGGAGCAAGGTCATTAGAGGGGTCATCGTCATCGGAAGGGTAATCAATGTAGAGGGCTCTGAAGCGCGTGCCGAAGGTGGACGAGAAGGAAGATAGCATATGGACAAGGCCGCGGTGTTGATCCGCTAGAGGACGAGGACTTGGTGGTGTGGTCGTATTGGGCTAGGGGTGACGACGGCAACGAGAGGAGACAACATCAAGACGAAGGAAGAAGGAAGAACTAATATCCTACGAAGGAGAACTCGTAGGCTAGATACCACTGGGCGTAAGCTTCATCAGCCTCATACGAGGCGGTGGCTGCAAGATCAGCATTGAGGGGGCTATGAGAAGAGACCACTAAAAGGTGAGCGTCATCATCATCTTCCGCAAGTTGAGATACACGAGCCACGAGAGCTCAAGAAAGTGCGTCCTCATCAGAGGGGGCATCATCGAAGGCGGAAGATTAGACGTCATGGGATTGACATGCTCCAATGGTCCATTTGGAGAGGGGCTCGTGAGTGGGGGACTTGTGACTGAAATCGAGCAGCAAAGGCATTGTCTGAATGACATTATGAAATGAAATTGTTTACAACAATACCAGTATAAACCGGCTGTTGTCTCTAGGCCCCCCCTGTACTATGCCTAACCGGACTTACAAGCAGGAGTAGACCGTTAACCACTAATCCCAACGTCTCCAATGGCAATAATGGTACCGTCTAAAACATACCCGTATCCAGGTATTTATCATTTTTTGATATATACGTATTTTTCTTTGGAAACATTATGAAATATAAGATGTCGCTAGTCTCCACGATACGCGGCCTCCTCCAACCGCGGCGGGGTCGCTGATCAGCAAGGCTGGTCAGATTGAGCTGGTCGAGTCGAACCTGCCTGACCTCGGCTCATGTGCGACTCCGGTCGTGCCGGAGGTAGGGGGAAAGGCAGGTGGAAAACCTCCCTCGCTCAGGTCGTCGTCGGACCCGTCTCGATCCGTGCTCAACCCCGTCCGAGATATTGGAGATAGTAGTCGCTCTTCTCGGCGCGACTCTCCACCTAGTCTAGCCTTCTCCCCTCTTGCGGGGGCTGGGAGGAGAAAATAGCTAGGTTGCAGACGGTGTCCGGCTGGCTCTCCTGCCTCCGAGCCAGATTTATTTTGTCCCCTGTCCTTTTGCCGTCTGTTTCCGCGCCACCCAATTGATCGCGTTGTGCTGGCCGCACCCTCCCCCGGTAGTTTACGTTGTTAGGGGGCCGCCTATACGTGCAGTGTGCCGTTGCGATAACCCGGGGCGCACTGCTTGAGGCAGCCTCTCGATAACCGGGTACCGACTAGGGGAGGGGAACGGATAGTGCCCATGGATCGGCTATCCTCAAAAGATGGTGGGTACGGGAATATCTAACCGAAACCCCCCCGTACCGGGTTTTTCCGGCGGCGGGTGATCCTCCCGACCTCCGCCGCCACACCGTGCCGCTCCTCCGGCTGCGACCCGCCTCCGTCCTGCGTATCTTCGGGCCTCTCCCCCAAGGGAGACCAAAAGGTCTCGCAGGGCTGGCGGCTGCTAGCGAGCGCCGTGCTCTAGCGCTGCTTCCTAGATGTCCGCCGCCAGCTCCAACACCCTCGTCCCATCGCTGATCCGTCCGTACCCTTCCTTGCCAAAAAACATTCCGCAGTCCTCGTACCCGTCAGGGCGGGAAAGTATATGTGAGTATTTAATCGCTGAAAGAACATATCGGACAGGCCGAGCGGGAGATCCATGTGTTGGTGTACGGATATTATGTTTTTCCAAAACCCTCCGTACCGGGCTTCCCGACAGCTGCTGATCCCGCGGATCGCAGCTGTCGGTACCTCGTTCAGCCCCCTAACGTGCTAGGCATGGCACGGCTACGGGGCTACCAGCGCCTACCGCGTGGAGGTAGAGGTAGGTGCCGACGGGCCTGCGAGCGCGCCCCTCTCTGGGTCCGCCGCCGCTGCGCCGCCGGCGGGCGCCAATGACGTTACTAAGGGCAACTTCGAGTAGGTCTCTTCGTCATCAGTGGAGAAGAGGTCGTCCAAGTCTGAAACGAGGTTGAGGCATTCGTCCGAGGCATCAGCAGTGGAACTCGTCAACTAGGGAGATGTAAGCGACTTGTCCACAACGGGGCACCCGACAGCAACATCCCGGTAGATGAGCAGCACATTATCAACACATGGAATCCAGTGGAAGGTGTTGTCGTCACATGTGTCATCAACATGTGCGGGCGGGCATCTTCAATTGAGATATGGATGAGCTCGAAGGAGGACGATTGGAATGTGTCATAATAGACCACATCAACAAAGACAAAGGAGTGGACATCTTGCGCTGGGAGCGGGTGAGAGAGGCATGCTAGTATGGCCAAGGGGAAACTAGTACCGGTCACTGAAAGGACTGCGGGAATGGAGGCAACAACAACGAATGTCTCAGATGAGATTCCAGCTTGTCACCTCGTTGGCGCTTGTAGCAATAAGTCTCCGTGTGATGAGTACAATCCATTCGGCGAGAACAATACGTTGCATGACATTGTACATGTACAAGTCCCTAAATCCAATTCGTACTTTTTCATCGGAAGACGGTACATCGTGGATACGTCGATGCTGCAAATTAGCGAGGGTTTGATGCATGCGATACTGCATGTACCTCCCGGTACGTACATGTACGCACAGTTAATCTAACTAGCTAGACGACGCGCTAGACGAGATTCCCAATGTAGACGAGCCGCGTCGCAAGTTTGCTTACAACCGTTAGAGAGCCATGGTACATGGTACGCGGACCAAGCGAGAGCAAGTACATGTTAGCATGGCGAAAGCTATTTAAGCCTAGTGCAATAGAGGGAGGTGACTGGACCATTTAACAATTCCATTGTTCACTTACAATATGTTGTCAAACGCTAAAGAGTCAAACATCTTCTCATCTCTCTCTCCACTTGCTCTTCCGCTTGCAGTGACAGCATCAGCAAGCAAGACATGACAAACTTGTATATGCAATTAGCTCTCATCAGAAGGCAAACTACCGCATCCTTGTGTCCTCGTTTGTCGCGATAAGTGCAGAGAATTCGCGCACGAACATTGTTGACACGGTTCTGTCGAGCAGAGGAGGCTGCCATGGGAGCCACAGACTCATCCATAGACTTCATTTGGGTTGTGAAGGTAGAGAGGTGAGCGACAATAGTCTATCACGTCGCTTCTTCGGGAGTAAGGGTGGGAGGAACGTCTGCGGGAAAGGCAGAGCTAGGAACGTCCACTAGGTGGAGACGGTGGGTATGGAGTCACGGACATGTTGCACAACATCATCGAGCGTGTTGAGGGCGTCCACATCACCCGTCGAAACAAGCTAGGCGGCATGTTTAGATTCCTCACGAAGCCCTTGAATGAAGGCGATAACAAGGGTGGACTCGTCATGGGGCTTCCGAAGGTGCTCGAGCTTAATGCGGACGAGGTTCGGACGATTCTCGAAATCATTGAGGTCTTCTGTGCGCTGCATCGGCAGGTACATGGCATGATTGAGGAATGTAGAGCGAAACCTCGGGAGCGGGAGAAAAGTAGCAAGGAGACCATCTACGGCACGTCGACCACGGTGGGGGTCATCACTCGACACGAAGCGGAGGAGCTTTGTCGTGGCATGATTATTCAGAATTACTTGTATAAGTATCGACAACACACTTGGATGGTGTTGAGCAGAGCGAGCCGAGGTTGCCGACTAAAAATTAGTCAACCCGTGCTTGTTACAAACCTCCGCTTTAAACTAAAACCACCGAACCAAAAAGGTAGTTGGGTCTTTGGCATTCTAGAGCGTGAAGTGTTTAGAATCTCTCAACCAAAAAAGGGAAGGGACGGCTGGGACATCAGACGACCAAGAGTCTCAAGATATTTCAGCATCATCACCAACCTCACTCGAAGGGGTACGCATCGTGTCTCGAAGGGGAAGGCAAATAATATGAAGCAGTCGTCACAGTGTGATTGAAAGAGAATCAAACATAGGGACGAGTAGAGAGACTCGACGATGAGGGTGTCATAACGACACAACTGAATATAGAGGGATCCATTGAATAACAACCAATAGGAGGCACATAGGCGAGTCCTCACAGGGACGACACAAGAGTAGCACGTACAGTAGCCAAGGCTTACTAGAGAAAGAACTCCTTGGTGAGGGCCCATAACCTATCGAAGCTACATACTTGAGGAATGCGTGTTTATTATGCGGAAAGCAACATAGACTATTGAATCTGTGGGAAACAAGGAAGTGATTTGTATGAGCTAGAAGCTCAAGCCATTTCAGGTTCACCAACACAGTTTAAGTATATTATTCACAATAAATAATAAAGTCTATGTGAGGCTTGTCTTGGTGATTGCGGATAGAAACTGAGGGTTGTTTCGACGCCCTCATGGGAGAAACTGCGCATAGCCTCGGTGGTTGCGCAAATGGTCGCCTTTATTAGTTGACTGTGCCTATTACAATATACTAGATAAGTTCTACATCAATCCAATGCAATTAATGCTAATGTTTTAGTACATTATGTTAGTATTGACTCAGGCACTTCAACAAAGATCATCGGCATGGCAGCGAGCGGCCATGCTGGCCAAGTGCCCAGCATGTGCATTGCGACTAATGTAAATACAAGGCGACATAGGTTATGTCAAATTTCAAGTGGAGGATGGGGGCCGGTTGGCGCCTATGGCGGCTGAGTTGGTTGATCGCCTAGCTATTTTGATCGCAGTTTGTCGCTTCCCTGGCGTGGGTGCTGCTAACTCTCGCTCCTTGCGCTCTGACAATTTTGTCCGTTTGCAACATTTCGTTCGTTGAACACTTTCGTTCGTGTTCCTTTTCGGTATTTTGGGGGGATGTGCGACGTGAATTCATGCAACGTCTTTGTGCTGCTCTTCATGGTACTCTGGGTTACTATCTCCGCGACGCTTTGCAGGAGGGCAGTGCTTACGCTGTGGCATGCCTTCCTGTTCCTCGGGCTTAGGTTTTTTTCTCTAGCTTTTTGCTCAGCGGCCTCCACTGCTTTTTCTTGTAAGATTCTTTTTTTAATTTGAAAGAGCCTCACAGATGAGGTAGGAAATATGAATAATGCAATATATACATAGTCGGCATCAAGAAAAAACATCTTCATTCAAAGCTATTGTCACTCTCCCTTGTAATAGTTGTACTGCTGGAAGCAAATAATGAATGCGCTTCTCAAACATAGCAAATGGTAGGAAGTGACCATGTAGATGTCTGGTCAACCCATACTCCGCGAAATGGGAGACACTGCATTCCTTACCGGGAATAAAGGAGGGGGGGGGGGGGGGGGGGGGGGGGGTGGAGACGAGACGACGACAGGAGAGAGAGAGAGAGAGGGGGGCATGGAAAAACTCAACATAGCATTTGTTACAGTGATGATCGGGGCTATGCCGTGGCAGTAATTTTGTCATCACTCGCGGGAGAGGGTGCTTCATCGGTGTTTATTCATCGCAGCGAACGGCCTGCATTGAAGCACACCCCCGGAACTCGCCTTACGACGACTCGAAGCCCAGTGGCGCAGCTCACCTCTGGAAGTTGCACGCCAAGCGGCAACAGCACCGACTGTCGACTGCTGATAAAGCGAGCAAGCGCATCTGCCTCCGTCCAAGAATACGTCTTCAGGACCGCGTAGACACGGGTGTACAGCTGGCAACCACATGGCAACGAGCCCCACGACCAATCGGTACCGATGGCAACCGCCGACTCTTGAATTCCAGTTCGCTGACGAAGCATGTCCAGGAAAATTGGCTGAATCACGGTGTTCCATGTGGACCGCCCATACGGGCACACTCCAAAAAGCCAACGTACTTGCCACTCGTCGTGGCAGCCAGACACGGGGGGGCTCGAAACAATGCCGCCAGTGACTGACGGGCCACTCGGCTGAACGGGTACGGCGGGCGGCCTGGGTGCCGGTGGTCGGGTAGTTTGGGGCGGGGGCGGTGACGACATAGGGACGGGGGGAGAGGGCGGCGGAGGAGGTGGAGGACTGGGAGGAGGAGGGGGCGGTGGGCTGGGAGGGGGCGGGCTTGGAGGTGGGGGAGAGGGCGGCGGAGGAGGTGGTGCGGGGAGAAACTGTGCCAAAAAAGTTTGTGTCGAAGGATGAGACAGTCGAGTGTAAACGGTGGGCGAGCCGTCCCTTCCGCAACCAGCACCGAACGACACCACGCCCAGTAGTTCGTCTCCACGCCAGTCGTTGTTGGGGTCGGATTTGAACAGCGGCCCGCCTGAGTCGCCTCTGCAGGCGTCGGCGTTGCCGCCGCCGGCACACATCATCCCGTCTTTGACAATGTCTTGGGAAACGATTTGCTGGTAGATCTGGTTACAGACGAGGTTCTCCCGGTATTGCACCTCTCCTTCGAGGAGAGTACTCGACAAGGTACCCGTCTCGTCGATAAAGCCCCAGCCGGCGACCTTCAACAGTGTGCCGTCGCTAAGACCCGAACGGCCATCGACCGGTATTGAGAGCATTGGTGCGTTAACAGGACGATCGAGAATAACGACGGCGACGTCGTTGCCGTTCAAAATGTTGCCGTCCCAGTCGGGATGGGTTACGGAGCGAGCAGCGTTCGCTGTGATGACGCTCCGATCGTTGCAGTCGCGGCAGGTTCGCCCGATATGGACGCCAGGCAGTGGCTGTCCGCCATTGGGAGGGCGACTGTCGACGCAGTGCGCTGCGGTGAGGACTGCGGTAGGAGATATGAGCGCTCCTCCACAGAAATGGCCGCCCCTGCCGTCGGTACGCCGGAGGGACACGATGTAGGGGAATCTTCCGGGAGGCGCTTGAACGCCGTTGAAGACAAATGGAGCAAATACCTGTGGAGTGGGGATACGGGTATTCTTGAAAAAGGGGAGTACGTCGCGCACACTGCTCAAGCTATCGTCCACCTGCGTCAGAGAGCGCCCACCGCCTGCAGGGAGACAAAACCAGTCACTTCGGTGGCATTGAAAAAATATCAATATAGGTATCGGAAGAGGAGATCGCCAAGCTAAGTATGTGTGCTACTGCGCTGCAGTAAAGTAGTCACACAGTAAGCGCTTCTTGAATGCAACGACAGCTGTTGACGAAGCGCGAGTAAGCAGGAAATTGACTGTACGGTATATTCCGGCTATTCTACGGTAAAAAGCCGGGTTGCCTCTGCTCTCAACATAGTGTTACGATACATGGCAGCAAGTCGTCACCAATTACAAAGGGTACCTGAGTATTTGGCTTCGGCGTCAATGGTTAGTTTCGTGGCAGCTATGGAGGCAGTCGCGGCAAGCAGGGTGGCCAGAAACAAGCCAGCTGTGTTGCGGCGCACTTCCCGACGATTCGCCGGGGTAGCGCCCATGACGCACCGACCGGTTTGCTCCCAATAAATGATCTTAACAGCGGTCCACCCAGTTAATGTTAGGATTATTTGGAGTATCACTGTAGATGACAGTGCGATGAAATTGGACCCGTGCGCCGGTTGTCCTCCGGGTGAACGCCGCGTAGCCTTGCCTCGATCAGAGTGCCACCTGTCAGCCCGTCGTGTGCGCACTCTGATCTGTTTAGTGCACGGCTGCAGGCAGGTGCTATGAATCGACTGCCGACCTTGTTCGAGTTTACAGTCTGTCACTGCGCTGCAGGCAGCCCAAGCGTGATCGAGGACAGACACGACATCGCGTGGGGAGGAACAGAGTGCGACTGGGCTTTGGTCCGAATGGGGTCGCTAGAGACTATCTGTTAGTCGTCCGCTCGACGGGCCACCAAGAGGTTGTTGAGGGTAACTTCTGCTCCGTGGCGTCGTTTCTTCAGGGCGGGAATATGAAAGCTTCAAAGTACGCACACGTACCGTATACGCAGTGGCTCAGTCCCGAAATGCACGAGGGACAAACACGGGGCAGCCCCGCGACGCGCCGGCTTTGACAGCCACACAGCAGTAGGTTGTGACAGTGTATGAATATAGTAGATAGGGTACCGCCACACATACGCAAAGACTTCTTACAAACACGAACACGAACAGCAACAGACTCAATATAAACTACTGTTAGGAATGCCAATAATGATGATGGATAGTAAAATACCCTAAATAAACCAAAGTACTGCACAGATGTGCCCGTATCAAATTTCGCATCTCAGCCATCAGCCAGAAGACGCACAAGGTTGAAATTGCTTACAATATAAGCAATCATTCATTCAATGTTCACAAAGACACAAGCTATACTATGTTTGGGCCAGTTTGACAAGAGAAGAAGGAAAACACGCAATACCAGCATATGCACAGCCATCTTGCAGCCTATCCTAGAGGTGACCGTAAGACAATATTGTATCGTGGTGGGTCGTGGACATGTATTATTGGAATGGTATATGTCAAATTGCCAACATCAACCGAAAATCGACGACCGGGCACCAATCCAATAGGTAGCTTGATTTCCCACCATACAACTTCACCAAGCAAGGGTAATGTGGCTCATGCCGGAGGCTACGGATAACAACTGACCCGATGCCATGCAAAACACTTGACTCGGACACGGAAACAATACAACTTTATTTGGACGGGGGCAAATGAGAAATACGTACGTCAAATATTGCCTCCAAGGAAAAAGTGCTATGTATGGCGCAATATTGTAATAGAAAGGAAGACTCTAAATGCTGCTGATTTCAATCCAAACACATGCGAATGACATGTCTCATCGCTAGCAAAAAATGAACTGACGAAAGCTGAAATACAATACGCTTCAACGGGGCGTCTTTTATTTGTGCCTCCGTCGTGGCTTATAACAACTACACCCCTCCACAAAAGTCCGGACAATATTCCGCACCTTCGCAAGCAGAAAATGTAACCATGCGTAGATTTTATTGACAAATCTTCTGAAATCCCAGGCAATGCTTTTGCGCGCAAAATGGAATGCGCCGAGGACTACGAGGGGTGAATTCGAGCACTGCCGGGCTTGTGTATTTGGGGTTAATGCGCCCGCACCCGTGCGGCACGCTCTTTCAAACAATCGCCGTGCTGGTTAGACGAAAAGGGTATCGGGCGCCCAATGCCGCAATGTGAATGATGATGCGACGGTCGCGCAAATGTAATGCATAGGCGACGTAGAGAGGAGGTGTTGGGCAGGCCGCTGTGGGGGAAACGCACGAAATCGCGTATGTAGACTTACCACCGATATGCGCACAACCCAAGGTCTTTCGGCCACAATGTTCAAGCGATCAAAACTTACTCATTTATGGTCAAAACTGTTTATAATAGGTATCGATGGACGTGTCTCTTCAATGCGAGTCGAACGGACCTACTCCAAAGCTCAGAAACACACACATCGATTTGTTATAAATTATTTTAATTTACGAATTATTCCGGCAACGCTGAGCCGCAGTGCCAAGCAACACCCATCGAATTCGGCTCACCTCATGAGGCGATTTGTGCGGGGTTTGTCCGTATATGTTGACCATTTCTTCATTCTTATTGACTTCCAAGCCTAATTCCCGACGCGTGCCACGCGTGGGGCGGGTGTGGTTGTCACAAGCACATATCCAAGCATTCCAAACACCACCGTCAACGTGATGCGTCCCTAACGGCCAAGTTGGACTTCGCCCCTCCAACTTGTGCGTTTTCGCTCGCTTGCTTTCGAAAATATCACCCTTGCCAGCGGCGTGAACTTCCGTGCTCTATTCACACACCCGCAAACCAAACCTCGCGCATTGAACACGGCACCCACGCCTCCAAACCCCTTCCAAAAAGCCCCCCAAAATGCGGTTATGTGGAGCACAGAGTGATATGCATCTTGGTATGAGCGCTTGAGCAATGCCCAAGCGTGGCGCTCAGAATGACGTGTGTAGTTCAGACAATTTCCGGGGAATTTATGCGCTTAATTCGACAAACTCCACCGACACCACCCGCTTTAAGCTGTGGTCTAACCACCCCGGATGGCGGCTTACTGCTTGCTTCTCGGCTCTCCTACAACTGGGTGGTACTCGGGTATCGTCGTGCTTGACGTGATAAGAGGGGAGCGTGTTCTTGACTAGCTTATGCTTAACATAATGCATGTCCGGACTTTTGTGGAGGAGTGTAGTTACATGCGTAGCACGTTGCTTGAGAGCAGACCACGTATCAATTGATTACGGCTAATGCGGACAAAATACGCGCGAGCAGCATAATCGTTTCACAAAATAGCTAAGTGATGTAATGAAAGGAAAAAAAAAAACTTCCGGTAAGTCAACGGGACTATACTTCATCGCCGGAAATGATATGTACTTGATTGCCGTCCCAATGGCGACATGTGTGTTACCGTTCGTGTATTAGATAGTAATTATATTGGAGCACCGTCTTATCATTTACGCACTTCTGAGACCCCCCCGCGGCCCCGCCCCCCAACCCCCGATCGTTGATGGTTTTATGTGTTATCCGCACTACCTTGTGAGGCGCCCGCCGGCGGTGCAACGGCGGCGGCACTAGAGGGGGGTGCGCTCGCAGTTCAATCGGCACCTACCTCCACACGGTGGGCGTTGGTAACCATGTAGCCGTACCATGCATGGCACGGTAGGGGGTTAAATATGGTACCGGCAGCTACGATCAGCTCATGTCGGGAAGCCATGTACGGAGGGTTTTGGATATCATAATATCCGTACACGGGCGCCAAGAGCCCCCACGCACTCGGCCCGTCCGAATCGTTTTTTTGCGACGACTGAATTCTCCTAAGAGGACCTTCCATTTGGGGGAGGTGCATGGGGCATATATATGTGAAATGTTTTTGGCGAGGAGGGTAGGGACGGACCAACGGTGGGTGGAGGGTGTTGGAGCTAGCACCTGACAGCAAGGGGGAGCAGAGGTCATGTGCTAGCTCCACCTTGCTGTCAGGTGCTCCCCCCCCCCACCGACCTGCCCTCAAGGTGACGGGGGACCTCGACAAGGGGGAAAGTCGCGACGGGAGGAGCGGCAACGACTTTGGGACGGGATTTGCGGGATGGGACGGCGGGATCGACGAGCGACCACGTGAGGAGGTTTTCTTTGCTGGGCTTTCCTCTCCTATCTCCGTCAAGACCGAAGTCACGCGGGGGATTAGATATGCCCGTCGCCCCTCTCGAACATCGAGTCGTCGATTGGCCTAGGCCGGTCGGCACCCCGGTTCGGCGGTGGGAGTGGGCTGTGCATCGTGAAAGTCGAGCAACACATAATAATTCATTTTGCGTTTCTTGTCATGTGGATTTATTTGTAAATCTTTTTTATGAGAACATTATTTATGTTGGTAATGCTTAGGCGGGGGGACTGTGGGAATTACTTCGGTTGCTTATTGCTTTTAACCTCCGAGGAACGTCGGCACAATTACACACCTGGGAGAGGTGTCTCGATAGGTGTACGTGGTCGTAGAGTACCCGGCCCAATCGTTCTCCTAAGTGTCCAAGTGGCAAAGTATTTGATGGCCGTTAAACAACTGTCGGTCTAGTTTGCCGATATTGTTGTAATATAATTTCAATTTCAATGTCCTTGTGACTTAATCGGCCAGTCGTTTCCAAAGCGACATATCCATAATCGACGATTCGTTCAAAAACTGGAACGGGAGATCAGAGGAAGCTATTTCGTTGACCCATTTGGGCGGCCCTTTTTCGTTGGCATGGTTTTGCACGTGGTGAGCATATGATATGCTCCAATACTCAATTGCACTCATCAGAGTGAAAGCGCTGAACGAAACAATCATATTAGTGTTAGAATTTTCCCATCTAGAACAAGAATACCAATCAAAGTCTCTCGTAGAACAGCGGACCGCGTTTGTAATAGATGCAAGAACAGTATACACTCGTGCGTTTTTCGGGAGGAGACTGAATATTCACTATCCCAGTGACGCTCGCAGAGTCGCTATCATATTGCTCGTCAAGCAATCCTGTGGGCACATCGTCGACACATCCTCCGTTGTTTATTCGCGCGTCAGATGAGCTTTATCGCACTCCAGCACACCCGCCGATGAATAAAACAAACGTCCACCCGTACACGGAATGCTAATAATGACCTATTTTACTCGCGTCCGTAAATGGAATGCTGCGTATTTGAATCAGAAAAAGGTGTTCATTGCTATATATCACATTGTGACTCATCTACAGTTTCTTCTTGCACACGTGGGGCGCACACACAAGTTCTCCAACATCACCACCGCCCGTGCACACATAACTGAATTGAAATGAAATGCACGCAAACAGAGAAATACCCATGAAAACCAATTAAATCACCTGCGAAGCAAGCCACCTATATCCGGGCGTTGCAACTTCACCAAGCTACGTCACAGCGAGCTACAGCTGCACACTGCCCACCGCATCTAGATTCCCAGCATCGTACAACCGCGGCGGGCAATCTGAAGGGTGAACGCCCTGATATCATGGGGTGCCACATCAAACACTTAGGGCAACATTGTCGCAGTTATCACAAGTCACTCCTAGAGCCGTATCACAGGCATTCAGAGCAGCTACAGGACGACAGAGTATTGCAAGGTTAGCAGCACACAAGCCCATACCTGAAGGACGGGGCAAAAGTAGTCGAGGACGGAGTCGAAGGGGAACATGGCGGTGATGACGTAGGTGTGAGTCGAGGCGGTGTACTTTCGAACCAGAATCTCCTCGTTGGTGCCGATACACTCCTGCAGGTTGCCGTCCGACACGTGGCTCACGCCGCACATGTAGTCCCCCGCCTCGCCCGGTCCCTACGCACCCAATCCAGAAACTTGCCCTCAACTAACGCAGCTCGGAAAGGTAGCATCCCACGCATAATGCAAGGATGGATACACACAGATATACACACACAAAGACACACGCGCGCGCATGTGTGACACAACTGCCGTAAGCAACTCACCTGCCACTTTCGGCTGCTCCGCTCTGCCGTGAGGTAGCGGTTCTTTACTGCCTGGTCAGCGTCGAAGGAGTCGCGCAGCTGCTGCCAGCCCTTGGCGGACATATCAGTCACGTTGAAGGTGTAGCGCGGGCTATACCCCAAATGCTGCACACATGTTCACCGGAGACTCAGCGCTGACAATCGGAGCAGGCGGTGTCACTGCAGCAGCAACATCAGCGCGGTGGGAGGGGATGCTTACCCATTTAAGGGGATGTGACTTGGAGAGCGCGGAGGAGGACGAGTCGTACTCGTGCAGCTGCAGGAAATACTGCTGAAAGTCGACGACGTCGAAGGAAGCTTCGGGGGTGGGGCCGACGGTGTAGGTCCTGAAGGTGGGATTGCCACCCTGAACAACGCGCGTGCATGCGGAGAGATTCTTAGTTAATAGAATTGCGCTTTCAAGACGCCGGGGTTTAATTGCAGTGCGGGGTAGGTAAATGGACTAAAGAAAGAGGCTGACTGAGATTGCGTATACGTGCATGAATGACTCAGACTCAGCTGTAAAGCAGTCAGCGACACTGTGTGCTCACGCATTAGATATAAATATGTGTGTGTATGTGTGCGTGTGTATCACTTGTTGAAGCCGGTGTGCCAGATAATGTATGCTGATCTGTGCCTGAGAGTGTTGTTTAGAAAGGCATGCACATGTGGAACGAAATATGTGAATGTCGAGGCGTACTGTTGTAGTTGCGTCAATGCATGTTATGTGCGTGAGTGAGAAAAACAGCGTGTGTGTGTGCGCGTGTTTGTGTGTGTGTGTGTGTGTGTGTGTGTGTGTGTGTGTGTGTGTGTGTGTGTGTGTGTGCGGGTCCGCGCGTAGAGCAAACAACACTTTCTAAAATGCATGTATATATACATGCATGCATACATGTATGTATGTGTGTGCACGCGTGTCAATGTGCGACATTAGAGTTTCTGCTTTCTGAGTGAGAATAAGTGAAAGGATCTGCAAATCTCAGCAGACGAGCGCGAGCATGCGTGCGCATGTGTGTGTGTGTGTATGTGTGTCTGTGTGTGTGTGTGTGAATGTGCGCATGTGTGTTCTATCTTTATGTGGATAGCCTCATATGCTGCGGATAGGGCCTTACATTGTATGGGCTGAGGGCGGGGGTGATGTGTGCGACAGCAAAGGGAGCGCCGAGATAAGCCGCCTCCTCGCGCAGTAGTCGGAAGGAGCCGCTGTGTTGGTGCCCAAACACCTGCCCCGCCAGTGCGCCTTTGTATTTGAACAGCAACAGCTCATACTCTTTGCTGGCGCGGCCCCAGCACCCGCCAAACATTCCGGGCGGGATGTGGCCAGTGATCAGCACTCGCTCATTGTTACCTTGCGCCCTATGATAACAAAGGAGAGGAGGGAGGGGCAAAGATGAGGACACTTGATGAGGGTAGTGGCTCAATGAAATGCTGTGGATGGAGTAAAGGTACTCACCTGTGCAGCACACCCTCCAGCCACGCCAGCTGCTCCTTAGCGAGCGTATCATCCACAAACTGAAAGAGGTTCCTCACGTGGCACATTTGCGTGTTGAGCGCCACTACCCGCAGCCCCTCCTTCACCTTCACCTGCGACCAAACCGCCGCAGTCGCCGGCTGAGCCACGCGCGCCACAGTCGAGAGGGCGCGGGTGAGAGGGGAGAGGAGGCGCGTGGGTGCACCTCGTAGTAGCCTGCGTATTTGAAGGTGCTGAGGGCCTCCTCTGGAAGCCACGCGCTAAAGAGGTCGGCAGCGGGGCGGAGGAGCCACTGGTTGAGAGGCGGACCAGGGTCGGAGTGCAGCGGCACAAAGTCGTAGTTACCGAGGGACGGAAACACAGAGACGCCGGGGAGCTCGCGCAGCAGCTGCTGCGTCACGTGCTCCAGCGCATCAAGGACGTCTTGCTGAGTGGTATAGGGGTGGTGCGGCGCAGTGTCGCCTGTCCAAAAGACGACGTCGGGGAGCATCGACTTGGCCGCCTCCAACGCCGACTGTAACAGCGGCGGACTCGTGTCGCACTGATACTCGCCAACCGCACTCGCAGCGGTCTGTATTGGCTGACTCGGGTCGCTTGCTACAAACGCACAACGCAGCCAGTCAGGCGCTACAAATGGGCGCATTGCATGTACAGAAACATAAGGAAACTATTTGGTTGGTATAGTCGATGTCGAGGGTGAGGGCGACCATGCCTATGCTTAGTCTATGTATTCAATCTGTGAGATTCGGGGGGTCTTTTTACCCTTTCGGCAGCACGGCGGTTTCGAGCACGCCGCTTCGCTGCCCGGTGAATATTTCAGATCAACGTGTATATCTGTAAGGTGGAGGGCTATAAGATCTCCTGGTCGCTTTTCTGTCGGTCAAGGTGGGCAATATCAGTCAGCCCCCGCGGTCTCTCTGATGGGCGAGGGATAGTGAACCGACGGAATGACGTGAGCTGTCAGAAGGTAATCACGGCGGACAGCTTTTGGAAGGCATGGGTGACTCACCAGCCAGGATCGATAGAAAAAATGATGAGTGCAGTGCTAACGACAGCAGGGCGAAAAGAAACGCCTTCATGCTATAGAAGCGCAGGCTCAAAGGCCCCCACGGTGAAGTTAAACGTCCGAGTATGAACCCGTGTCGGCAGAGCGGTGGTCGCGCACAGACTATTATAAATGCAGTGTCGTTCTTGCCGGATCAGGTGTACAGGGAAGGCAACCCCTCCCACTCCTTCCTCCAGCTTCCAATCGCACACCTTCACTTTTACCGTCACAGTTAGGAGATAGATATTTGCAGTCGTTTGTTCTAGATTCCGGGCCTGCGTGTCAGTCCACCTACGTTCGATTTGCGGGACATATGGAGCCCGGTTCCTGGTCGTCGGTATGAGCCCATCAGTCAACTCACGTCCTCGAATATTATCATTAGCGATATATCATTGTTTTTAATTGTGTATTTTCATTATCAGTGTAAAGAGGCATAGAGTCAATGTTAATCTTAATATTAACATGCAATATATTTATATGGTCAGATTGATTTGAATCTGGAGGTTTGCATATCCAATATCATGTGTACGGGACAGTAACTCTAGCGGTTACTGTTACCGTTAAATAGCGGCGCGTCTCACCTGCAGGGCAACCACCTTGCCCGAGCAGTTAGACACAGCCAACGACCAACGACTTCCCCAACGGTCAGCTCTAGCTAGCCCGTGCCTTATAAGCCGTAGCTAGCCACGAGCCTAGGCACTCTCTGCTTTCGCGCTCAGCCAATCTAGGCTTCGCACGAATGCAGTCTCGACTCTAGTAGTCGAGTAGGGTGTCAGTTTTACCTTTTCGTCCCATGCGCACTCGAGCGTCACGCGACACTTCCCCTCGTTCAGCTACGCAGTTCCCCAATATGCAGCCTGAGCAGTCTACATCCGCCGCAGCGGCCGACCCTCACGCTACCTCACTCGAACAACGCACAGCCGAACAGATTCGTACGGCAGTTTTGGCATCGGAACAACGGATAACGGAACAGTTTTTGGCGGCTAACGCTGCCTTACTCGCCCAGCTCCGACAGACGACAGCCACACCTGCTGCTACTGATCAACAGCAGTCCATTCCCACCGACGCGACCACAGCGACGGAGGGTGGTAAGGAGGCCCCCGAGCCACCTATCGACCTGCTCGACGACGAACCCGATCCCTCCGCGACCGATTTCGTCGACTTCACCTACTACGGCGAAGTCATCCCAGCCGGCCTCGAACGTCCCCCTCGAGACGTCGAAGAGCCACGTCTGTGGACGCTCACAGACGACACCGCCCGCGCTCTAAGCGACAAACGCACCCATGCCGCCTACGACGAGTACCTACACATCGGGTGCTATGCCTTCTTCGACAGCTGCGCCAACGCGGCAATTGGCGAGGCTCTGGACACGCTGTCGCAAGGCACACCTTTATCGACAGAGCAGGCGGCAGCGATTACCCTCATCCGAGCGGGTCATCGCACCCACATGGCGACGGAGGAGGCCGCCCGTACTAGATTGGGCTTCCTCCGCCTCACCAAGGGCGGACAAACGAGCACGGATGCGGACCGCGTCTTTGCCGAATTGGCCCACGAACGCTTTTGCCGACCGCGCCCTACCGCGGTCTCCGGCACATTGGATGCGCTTCGCCAAGCGTTCGTCGACCGCACGCTGGAAGTCAGCCTACACGCCGCCAGCAAGGCCGCCGCCGGTGCTGCCTTCGCAAAAGTCACCCCGGACAGGCCTCCCGGCCCCGACGCACGAGCCCGCAAGGCCGCCGCCGACAAACGCAAAGCCGCAGCAGCATCAGCAGCGGCAGCCCGCGCCACCCCGCCACCCAAGCCGACCGACCCGGCTAAACCCTCGACCAAGAAATGACGGTGTGGCCCGCCGCGCCGATTCCTGCTCCCCGACATCTTCCTACATGCGCCACCGCGTGCGTCGAAGATGGCGGGAGTGGGAGCGCATCGGCGCGAGCGGCCAAGTCCTAAACTGGATCCGCCATGGCGTCCGCGTGAAATTCAAACACAGCCTACGCCCCAAGCCCTTCAACCACGGCATCTCTATGCTCGACGCGACGCCGGCCCAACTCGAGTTTCTAAACTCGGAGCTTCCCCGCTTCGAGGCTTGCGGTGCTTGAGAGCGGGCGGACAACCCTCGCTACGTTTCCCGGATGTTTTTAGTTCCAAAACCCGGGTGCAACCAATGGCGTTTGATTATCGACCTTCGAGAACTCAACCGTTATTGCTCGACCTTCACCATGACCTGCGAGACGCTCAAGCACCTACGTCACCTCTCGCGTCCGGGCGACTACTTCGTCTCCCTCGACCTTGCCGACGGGTACTACACCCTTGGCATCCGGGAGGAAGACCGAGACTTCTTCACGGTCAACTACCGCGGCACGCTATGGCGCCTAGCATGCCTTCCCATGGGCTGGTCGGGTTCAGCTTACTACTTTTGCAAGCTAACTCAGGTGTTCACAAACCACCTACGACGCCCGCCGCAACCGATGCTGGCGGCTACCTCCCCCCACAGTCGCCGCCCTACAAAGCGCTTCCTCCGAAACGCGCGATGGCGTGGAACCCGACTACTCCCCTACATGGACGACTTCCTTTTCCTCGCCGACTCCTACGCGGACGCCCTCCTACTGCGACAGCGCGTCCAAGCCCTCCTCGACACCCTCGGCCTCGAACGCAACCCCAAGAAAGGCGTTTGGACACCGACTCAAGTGGGCGACCATTTGGGATTAACGGTGGACCTCCAACACGGCATGTTTCGCGCCCCGCCCGCAAAACTCCACCAGCTCGCGCAACAAGCCTCTTCCCTACTCGGACGAGCCGCTTCCAACGCCCGATGGCTTCCTACACGCCACCTTGCGGCTTTCGCCGGAAAAGCACAGTTCCTCTACCTCGCTATCGCCCCCGCGCGCTTCTTTTTGCGCGAACTCCACGACGTGTTAGCCACACGGGTTGGGTGGGGCGGACGCGTCCGCCTCACCCACCAATTACGCCGAGACCTCGAGTGGTGGCGCACGGTCCCCACTCAACACAACGGCCGGTCCATCTACAAGCCTATCGAGACCGCCTACCTCCACGCCGACTCGAGCGCCTACGGTTGGGGTGCCGTTCTAAACGAGGACTCCAACTATCAAGCCCGGGGCTTTTGGAGCGCTACCGACCGCCATCAACACATTACGTGGAAGGAACTTCGAGCGGTGCGACACGCGGTGGAATCTTTTCTACCCCAACTCCGAGGCCGGCAAGTCCTCCTACACGAGGACAACACGGCTGTAGTCGCCGCCCTCACCAAGCTCACCTCGCGCTCGCCCGCCATGATGGCCGAACTCCGTCGCCTATGGTACCTCCTCGACAGCAACGACATCAACATCCGGCCGCGCTACATCCGCTCGGCGGCCAACATATGGGCCGACAAGCTAAGCCGCGAGTTGGACTACGAGGACTGGCAGCTCAACCCCCGTATTTTCACCCACCTGCAACGCCGGTGGGGGCCTCACACGATCGACCGTTTCGCGTCTATGCTCAACGCGCAGCTCCCCCGCTTCAACGCCCGCTGGCGCGACCCACTGTGCGAGGACGTCGACAGCCTCCGCCTATCCGACGACGCGTGGCGCAGAGAAAACAACTACTGCAACCCGCCCTGGTCTGCCCTCCCTGCCCTCGCCGCCAAACTCGCCCAAGCTCAAGCCTCGGCCACGGTCATCGCCCCCTTTTGGCCCAACAAACCGTGGTACCACGCGTTCGCTCGATTGGCCACCGAAACGCTACACTTCCCAGCGGCACGCGACCTATTCTTTCCCGGCAGGCGCGGCAAGCCCGAGGGGGTCGGGCCTCCCGCGTGGAGCATCGTGGCCTTTCGTCTCTAACCCCTTCTTGGCTCTACACCCGACGCGGAGCGATTGGCCGGGCGCTTCGCCCGGTACAATTAAACGCCCCTGTACAGCGCGTGCCGCCTCTGCGTACAGGACAGCCCCGCTACGGCCTACGCCTCGAAGCAGCACCGGCGCCCTGGTCCGCCAATCTGGCTGAAACTTTCCAAGACCTCCTAGGAACTGACAAGCTAGGGGTTACGGCGGTCGCTCTACTCAGCAACTCCCTAGCGCCCTCGACGTACTCCAGCTACGACAGCGCGCTGCGGCAATTTTTTATTTTTTGCACACAGGAAAATATCGCCCCCCTACAGGCCACTCCCGCTACCATGGTACGCTACACCGCGTGGCTAGCCCTGCTCGGCACGGTCGCCGCAAGCTCCCTGCAACCCTACTTCTCTGCTGTCAACAAGTTCTTTCGAGACCACCAGCGCCAACCTATTGCGGTGGGCGACCTCCTGGCGGACGCCCGGCGTGGCCTCGAAATCCTGCAGCACCGCCTCATCCCCGCCACCACGCGCCTTCCGCTACCCGCGCCCGTCGCCCTCAACATCTTACAGGCCGCCGACACGCTACACCTCACCCTTCCGTGGACACCCGCAGCGCTCTCCCAACTGCAACGTTTTCGAGCTTGCCTCGCGGTGTGCGTCAATTACACCTTTTTCTGCCGGGCCGAAACTGGCGCCCGTTGCCAAACAGGCGACCTAATCGTCGACAGACCTTCGCAGCAAATCTGCCTGTTCATAAGGAAATCTAAAGGCGACCAGCGCCGCGACGCCAGCGAAAAACAGGTTATCGCTATCCCTATCTCCGCCAACCCCGTCCTGGCAGACCTGCTCGACTATTACACGGAACAGCGAACTACATTCTGCAAAAAATTCTACAGCAAGCCACCCCCGCTCGCTTTCTGGAGTTTCTCACCTGCAGAACCCTCCGCCGATTGGGGTGCCGCGTCCACCATCTCCACCTGGCTCTCCCTCGCCCTCCTCACAGTCCACTCGTCCGCGCCCGCCGGCTTTAAATGGACGTCGCACAGCCTACGGAAAGGCGCGGCGTCCGCTGCCAGCTGCATCGGCGCGCCCCTCCCCCGACCAACGACTTCCCCAACGGTCAGCTCTAGCTAGCCCGTGCCTTATAAGCCGTAGCTAGCCACGAGCCTAGGCACTCTCTGTTTTCGCGCTCAGCCAATCTAGGCTTCGCGCGAACCCACCCACCCATCCCTATAATCCTGCGCTAATCGACCCCCAGACCCTGTCTGTGGGTGTCTTTTGGCCAAATTGTAAGCAAGCTGACATCTTTGGCAAAACGCGCCCTAGGGTAAATGGAGTAAAGAAAGGAATTTCGTCCCTACCTGTTAATTTGAGTTTCTATCCACCCGTGTCTAACTAGCCACCCGCCGTCACGTTGGGCATGGATAGGGCAATATGGGGTTGCTCTTAGGGCCAACCATAGGTCTAACACCTTAGCAACCAAGGTTGTAAAATAGCCGAGGGTGGGCGGGCGGCTTGGTGGTCATCATGCCGACCCGTGGGTACGAGGGGGTGAGTGAAAATCGAACCACCCGAATGTCTTTGAAATTCAAATTATTCGCCGGCTGTCACGATCCACCCCACTACCCGACGACACCACCCAACAAGCGACCCCGACCACCTACAACGGCCGTTTGGCCCACCAAGAGTGAAAACCCGACCCCCTAGTGATATTGAGCCATGCATGGGTGCGCTCTGTCGCCCCTTCACGCGTCGCCTCCGGCACTCGGGGTAGACACACGCAGGCCGATCCGGTGAGCGCGCTTTTTTCTCTCTCCCTTTTTCGCGACCGGCACCTTCTCGTCCTCCCGATATCGACTTGTCCGTGTACCGCAACTCGACCAATAACGTAATAACTAACTCCACGTGCACCCTCGCTCTGCGATACAACAATGTCTGTGTCATGTCTAGGCGTGCCAGCCCCACCGTCGCCCCTTCCGATGCTGATCGCAACCTATTCGATCCCGCCCGACCACAACGTACGACTCACCCTTTACCGTTTGCCGGGCTCAACAAGACCCATCGCCAACAACTATACGATCGTGGTGCTCATATCTGGAAGAATGAGCCTGGCGTAGGCTACTTGGAGGCCGGTTTGCGTGCTGCCGAGGAGGCTATAGTTAGTGTCCCGACATACTACAACAACTCCCTCAAGAACGGCATTTGGCGGCGCGTTTCCGCCCTATCAAAATTGATGAAGGCCATCGACATACTCGGGCCAGAAAAAGGCGACGAGGAGAACGCAAACACTCTGGCACCCCACGACAGCCCATGCCACACCACCTACGAGGTTGTTGAACAACGTCCGCCGCTCAACCCCATCTCTGCTACCGCTGCTGTCCGTCGGGGTGTTGGCCGGAAAGGAAAATGTGGCAGGAAGAGGAAGGAAGACCGCGTGACGGTGGCGGAGGACAAGGACAAAAGGACAAAGGGCGCTAACAACCACAAGGATTACAAGGAGGCAGTCAAGAGTGTGCTCAGGCGGGTGGTAGAAAATGCAGTTGAATGCGACCAATTTGTGCGTGCTGCGGCGACTCAAGCTCAGACAACGCTATTTAAAGATTACAACATTACTATTAGTCACTCATGGTACCGAGCACTGATCTCAACATCTATCAAGACCAGCATACCTGTTCCAACTCCCCAAAAGACTGGCGGTACTCTAATCCCACTCGCGATTGAAGAGCGTATCGCCAGCGTTGTGCGCCGCGTCCGCAGCACAAAGCTCCCCGTTTTCCTTGACGATGTGATGGCATGGGCGACACACCTGATAAAGGGGACAGACTATGAGCAAAACTTTGATGAAGGCCAAGCATCGGAGGGATGGTACCGTGGATTTTTACGCAGACATAACTTCCTCACTGGAGCTGAGCGCCCCCTTGAGATGACACGACACGAGTGGCTAACCCTGGGCAACCTAGAAACCTACTTCGATGTGTGCGCTGAAGTGTTTGTAAAGGCCGGCGTTGCTCGTGTGAACCATGACTACAACCCGAACGTCGAGGGCAGCGAGCCTGTTTTTATTGACAAGCCGCACCTAATTGCTTCTTTCGACGAGACAAAGGTAGCCCTAGACTCAACCACTACTAGCAAGGGCAAGCAAGACCGTGGGTTGCGCGCAGGGGTGGAGGATGATGGGGAGTGCTTCGTTACCAAGTCGAGCTCATGCGCCACCGTTGTGTGTGGCCGCCTCGGTACAGGAGAGGCGCTACCACCCTACACTGTATTTGCCTCTGGCAATACCTATCATCCTGCGTGGGCCCCGCATTTTTTGTCAGACATCAAGAACAATGATGGCGAGTATATGGCGTGGCGCTACGCAAGCAACGAGAAAGGCAGTCTCAACGAGGAGGGTGCTGCTGACTACGTGAGGACAGTGTTGCATCAAGCTGTGGGGTCACCACCCTCAAGGAATGACGCCCCTGGCCAGCAAGGCGTTGTGATATGTGATGGGGTGGGCACTCACATTGGCTTCGCTGTGCTTGAGACCGCCGTTGAGTTGGGCTTGGAGGTCGTCCTGCGCGTCCCGCACCTCAGTTTTCGCCTGCAAGGCGAGGACACTGTGAACTTTTCTGTGTTGAAGGTAAAGTTATTAACTCACCATATTGCTTAGTTAGTTTAAGTTTGCTTTGACATATGCAACTTATTGACATGCTATTTTATGGCACAAGCAGGCAGAATGGAGGAAGATCAAGCGCGAGACGCTTCGGGCGATCAACATCGACGAGAACGGCAACATGCGCTCACCACTTCAACCCCTCAAGTACAAACACTTCGCACAAATGTTCAAGGTGGCTTGGGACAAGGCATTCACCCGGGAGCGGAACATGAAGGGTTGGGAAAAAGAGGGTATCTTACCAAGATTCAATAGGAAGGAGTACTGGCACTTCAAGGCCGAGCTAGATGCTGCGGAAGCCAACGGAACCACCGCATCGTCCAAGGCGCGCTCCAACAACACTGAGAGGACGTCTAGTGTTGGCACCCCTCCTTACACGGAGGGCAGCACCAGCCGCGCCACTGAAGTTCAACTTCTACTGTTGGGCGGGGGGTCTACGCCAACCACTTCAGAGCAGCAAGGCAAGCAACCTCCGATGCCCTTTCCTCACCACCTGCAAGTGGAGGTGGACCGTGCCTCAGCTGGCCTACCCAACGTCAGCCGGCTTGCCACCATGAGCAGGGAAGAGATCATGGAGGCTTACCTTTGGCAAGGCGACGTCTTCAACAAGATGAAGACCGTCCTCCACCCGACCGCCGACGAGGGTGAAGCGGACGACGACAACGTGCACCCGAACGCCGACGAGGGGGAGGGCAAGAGCGGGCGGGTAACCGCAAAGAATATCTGGTCACGCCAAGGCAGCGCTACTGGCGAAGAGTCTATTGCGTTGAAACGCGCCCAAGACCTAGAGAAAAAACGCAAGGCAAGCGATAAGGCACAAAAAGAGGAGGCAAAAAACGCAAAAAGGCGCAAGGCGGTGGTCGAGGCTGTTACCCACGCCATCACCGTTCTTGAGACCATCGCCGCCCGTGGCCTCGGCACGGTTGATTCCCTTCAAGTAAAAGACTTGAAGGCACTGCTACAACACGACGACCCAGAAGCTCCGGAGGCTAAGGGAAGCAAGGCCGACCTCAAAGATAGGGTCCTCGCGTTGGCCAGCGTGAACCAAGCGGTAGCTAGATTCGCGGCCGAGCGAGCGACTCTTGCGCCCGCCGTCCCCGCCGAGACACAGCAAGCGCCATGTACGGCCGCCCCCGCCGCCATCCACCCCGCCATGGCCGCCCCCGCTACCTTATCGCCCCCGGCAGACCTGTGCCCCCCACTGATGGGTGAAGTCTCCGTGAGTGCCCTTAGCGAGGCCCACCCTAACTAGCGTAATGGGCGAGGTCTGGGCGCTGCCCGGGTACATGTATAGGTATATTTTGCGCGGGGCGCGCGGCTAGTAATTAAAAAATTGTCACGTTCGACCGCCCTACACAGCCAATTTTCAGGGCCCTCACACTGGCTGGAAAAACTACTGCATGCAGCACTACATTAAATGGGTACGTGAGGCATCTCACAAAGTATGCCCTGCTTGGGTATGGGACTCATTAGCGGGCAAGGACCTGACCTTTGGGTAGGTTTTGTAGTCCATCATGACGGCCCTGTGCTAGA
Source organism: Tetraselmis chui (assembly GCA_026401115.1). Classification (NCBI taxonomy): domain Eukaryota; kingdom Viridiplantae; phylum Chlorophyta; class Chlorodendrophyceae; order Chlorodendrales; family Chlorodendraceae; genus Tetraselmis; species Tetraselmis chui. Next base: position 134,434 of record JAPMLY010000404.1, on the reverse strand, counting down.
AACTACGTGGACATGGAAAGGGGGGGTGGGGGGGGGGGGGGGGGGGGGGGGGGGGAAGCAGAGTAAGAGTGACAAGAGTGTAATAGAATCCGAGGCACGGCAAAGGGAAGCACATTGCTTTTTTTATTCACTACACTTATATTTCATTTTCCTATATATATATATCGTCGAGTCCCGCCGCCCGCATGCTTTCGCGGTTTAACCAGCTAGGCATTGTCGTCGGGCACCATAGCACTAGCGCATGCCAACCCTTCATTCTCCATATTGCTACCCGCCATCTCTTGTTTCTTTCCGTTTGTCGTAGTCCCACAACATTTCTCACCCCCCCCCCCCCCCGGGCCGCGCCCCCCCGCCCCTTTATTCTCACAATCCCCCTCCCTCCTCTCGTCCAGTCGTCCTCGACTCATCTTACATCTCGATCTCCGTCTCTCACTCCCTCTCTCTCCCCCTCTTTTATCTCTGTGTTGCGATAGTTTTCCTCGCTCGTCGTCGCTCGCTCGCTCGCTTACTCGCTCGTCGTCTCAATTTACGTTTGTCTCGCTCGTTAGCTCGTCTACAATCTATATCTATACTCCTTTTCTTCAATACAATTTTCTCGTGTCTATTTGTGACGAGTACAGTTCTGCAACAATACATTGCAAGACATTGTACATGTACTCGTTACGGATTCCAATTCGTGCTTTTCCATCGGACGGACGTACACACGTGGGTACGTCGCTATTGCAATATTCATAAAGGGTGCTGATGCTACAGTACGACCAATACCTCCCGGTACGTACATATATGCATAATTAATCTAACCAGCCAGATGACGCGCCTAAGCGAGTTCTTCGATGCAAAAGGAGCCGCGTCATGAAACCCAATGGTAGGTAGGCCGCGTCTCAAGACAGATGACGACGGTTAGACAGCCCTAACGCTTGACACGTAAGCGCAGCTTGCAGGCGTAAGCTATCTGGGCAGAGACCTATTTAAGCCCAGTGCAGTAGAGGGAGATGAGAGAACCATTTAACAATCCCATTGTTCACTTACAACATATACTGCTTAAGTACAGCAGTGAAACATCTTTCACTGGCATCGCTCGACAACATCATTTTGCCATCTTGCAACGACAGAACTAGACAGATTAGAACTGATTTGTGCTAGCGTTTAGCTTGAGGAGGCTAACCGCCACACTGGTTTCGGAGCTCTTTGGTCGACACACGTTTTCGCTACCAATTGATTCGCTCGACATTGCTTGTTTGATTCGATATGGCTTCTGTCGGACTTGGACGTTTCGTGGTGGTCGTAATTCACGTTGGAGGGACTAAACTATCGAACATTAAGCTTGTGTTACAACGAGAGCCTCGTACCGGTAAAACTTGGTTCCCGGCTGGCTCTCTGGCAGCTAACGAAGAGCATGTTGACGCATCTTGTTTTCGTGTACTCGGCTTATGCCCCCGTCCTATTTGCTTCGAGCCACTTACGTTCTCCTGCTCAAGTCGAGCAGGATGTTACTACACAGTCTACGATTAATCCGGATGGTACTTACGTCGTCCCGGAAACGATTAACATTGATGGTCTGAATCTTACGCCCGCTCAGACGGGGTTACTTCCCGCTGTGAAGCACAAAAGCGAGTTACTTTACTTCGGTTACGTGACTCAATGGGAGACTTTCCGTCGTGCAGTCTACCAACACAGCCCGGTCTTTCATGAAGACACGACTATCCCAAGACAGTTCTTCCTGTTACCCCGGTTTTCAACGGTGGATGTTGGTCCTGTCTGGATATTGACTCGAGGCCATATTAATCAGCTGTTTGGTGAGGGGCCGACTGATTTACGTGTGGGTACTCCAATGCCTACTCGAAACTTGGCTGGCCTACCGGTGACACTTACGGAGACGCAACGCAAGGCTGCAATTAACTCCCCGTATCAGTTTGGAGGCAACGCTCGTGACTTGGAGGATTGGCTTGAAGCGCAACCTCAGCGCTTTCTTTCGCTCGGCATTACGGCTGACTCGTACGACTCAGTAATCTGGGTTACGTCACAGTTCTCTGGACCTCTGAATGGGTGGTGGCTGAACCGTAAAAACCAAGCTGCTATTCCGTCTACTTACGACATGTGTGGCGGTTAGCCTCTGAAAGCTAAACGCTAGCACAAATCTGTTCTAGTCTGTCTAGTTCTGTCGTTGCAAGATGGCAAAATGATGTTGTCGAGAGGCGATGGTGAAAGATGTTTCACTGCTGTACTTAGGCAGTAGATGTTGTAAGTGAACAAAGGAATTGTTAAAAGGTTTTGTCACCTCCCTCTACTGCATTGGGCTTAAATAGGTTTCAGCCCAGACTAATTACGCCTGCAAGCTACGCTTACGTGTCAGGCGTTAGTGTTGTCTAACCGTCGTCACCTGCCTCGAGACGCGGCATGCCTAGCATTGGGTTTCACGACGCGGCTCCTTCTGCATCGAAGAGCTCGTTCTGGCGCGTCATCTGGTTGGTTAGATTAATTGTGCATATCTATACGTACCGGGAGGTACTGGTCGTACTGTAGCATTAGCACCATTACAATATTGCAGTAGCGACGTACCCACGAATATACGTCCGTCCTGTGGAAAACCACGAATTGGAATCCGTAACGAGTACTTGTACAATGTCTTGCAATGTACTGTTGCAGGACTGTACTCGTCACACTCGTACCCTCCCCCTCTTGACAAATCTGTGAGGCTGACGCGAGGCAGACCTCCGTGGTCTAAGCTCCTTTACTGAAGCTGTTACTAGGACTCAGGAATGCGCGCTGGGTGAGCGTGCATGAAGTCAATGTAAGCCTGAGTCTTGGCGAACTTGCGCCATTGGGGCGTCTCCAAGAAATCTTGTAACGTAATCGTCCGGTGTACCTCGTTCAACCGGTGCCAGACAGGTGGAATGTCGTCATCACTGAAGTGCGTCATGAAGAGCAAATATTTGCCTCGTCGCCCAGGTAGCGACTTGATGCACACAGCACAGATGTGCGAGACGTCAAACTCCTCGTCGTCTCCTTCAGGTACAGTCACCGGGACAGCTGGTCGTAGTGGAGCAGTAGCACACGGTCGTAAGTTGTTAACATGGAACACAGGATGTAAGCGGACTGTCGCTTGTAGTTTCAATCTGTAACTGTGTTTTCCAATCTGCTCTTCCACTGAGAAAAGACCGAGCTGTCTGTCTCTGAGTTTGCGGTTCGGTTGTCCTCGCAGAAAAAGATTTGCTGTGACGTCTGACACCTTGTCTCCCTTAGTGAAGTGTGGCGTTGTAGACGGTTCTGTGCGCGCCTGCATCTCGTCCTTGTGTAGCTGTAACACTGAGCGTACCATGGTGTGTATTTCCTGTAACAATCTCAACCGATATGTTGCGTCTTGCGAAATTGGAATCGACGGCCGCATGCTGAACAGTAGGTCAGGAGGCTTCTCAGGAGAGAACCCAAAGTTAGCCTCGAACGGTGTGTGCTCAATTCCGAGTGCGCGCGAAGCGTTGTACGCAAACTCCACTTGCGGTAGAAGTGTCGACCAATCACAGCCATCATAGCAACAGAAGCAACGAAGAAGCTGCAGAAACGTGGTGTTCACGCGCTCTGTCAGTCCGTCTGCTTCTGGATGTCGACTGGAAGACATGTTCAGGCGCGTTCCGAGGCGTCGCCAAAGTGTTTGCCACAAGGCACTGACGAATTTCGGGTCGCGATCACTGGCCAACATTCGGGGTAGTCCATGCAAGCGGTAGACTCCCTGTAAAAACAAAGTTGCAGTTTCTTCGGCAGTAACCGTCTCTGTACACGGCAGAAAATGGGCCATTCGAGTTAGATGGTCTACTATAATAAGCACATTGTTAAAGCCATTGCTCTCAGGTAAGTGTGTCAAGTAGTCAAGACCAATTGTGTGCCACGGTCTGGGTGGAACAGGCAGTGGGTAAAGAGTCGCAGCCATCTACGGTCTAATTTTCGCTCGCCGACACACGACGCAGCGTTCACAAAAATCTTTCACGTCTTGGCGGATTCGTTTCCACCAGAATCTGTCGAGTGCTTTAGCAAGAGTGCTAGCAACTCCTCTGTGACCAGGTGACGAACTTTCGTGCATCTCTGTGATCAATCTCAGCCGGAGCTCAGAGTTCTGTGGAATACAGAGGCGATTGAGGCGCCAAAAGTACCCGTCTCTGGCTTCTATCCGGCTGTCTTTTGTCCACTCACCATCGTCCCCATAAAACGAATCTTGTGAGAACCCCTCGCGAATGAGATCAGCGAACTCATGATACAGCTGCAACGCGTCAACAGTCAGTGAATTTAATTGTGCGTCTTCAAACAGCAGCTGAGACTTCCGTCGTAATTCTCGATCTGACGGAACCTCGCCATCCCAAAATAAGGGTACTGTGGCCTGAGGTACGAAGTCTGGACGCCGGCTTAACGGGTCAGCTTCGTTCAGAGCTCCCTTGCGACATGCAAGTGTCATCGAGCCCACAAACGGTTGCAAATCCCGCAGGTATCTTGCTTGCCGCTTGTTCACCATGTTGTTCGGTTGCCTGAGCAGATGTCGCAGTGTGTCGTGGTCTGTTACGACAAGGAACTTCGAACAGCCTTCAAGATAGCACCTCCAATGCTTGACAGCTTCGCATACGGCCAAAGCTTCTAAGTCGTACGCATAGTAAGTGTTACCACGCTCAGCTGGATTCAGCTTACGCGCCCAGTAAGAGACTGGTTGAAGACCTCCTCCTTGGTCTTGCAACAGGACTGCTGCAATCCCCACTGTTGAAGCATCTGTAGCCACGGTGAACGTCGCGTCCGAGCCGACCTCCGGAAGGATCAGGCATGGCGCGGAAATGAGCCGTAACTTGAGAGTCTCAAAGGCTTCCAAATAGGCAGGCGTCAGCGTAACCTTATGTGGCTGGGACTTCCGCAGTAAGTCCGTCAATGGAGCCGTAAGGTCGCTAAAATGATGTATAAATCTGGCATAGAAGTTGCAGAACTGTACGAAACTGCGAACCTCCTTCTGCGTCTTGGTCACTGGCCAGTCTGCAACGGCCTCGACTTTCTTTGAGGAAACCGAAATTTTACCGGCTGACACAGTGTAGCCCAGGTACTCCATCTCTTGCAGTCCGAAGAAGCACTTTTTAAGGCGTAATTTCAAGCCCTTCTCCTTGAAGCGTTGTAAAACGAGACGCAGGTGCTCCAAGTGCTCCTCTAGAGTACGACTGTAAATGTAGACGTCATCGAGATAGACTGTCACGAACTTATGTAAAAAGTCGCGAAGAATGTCGTTCATCATTCGTTGAAATGTAGCCGGTGCATTGCACAGGCCAAACGGCATGGCGACCCATTCCATCAAGCCATCAGGGGTCTGAAAAGCCGTCTTGTGAACGTCCTGATCACGCACTCGAACTTGCCAGAATCCAGAAGCGAGGTCGAGGTGTGTGTAAAAATTCGCGTCTTTAAGTTCGTCGAGAGTATCATCCACACGCGGAAGTGGGTAAGCATCTTTACGCGTAACCTCGTTAAGGCCACGGTAGTCAATGCACAAACGTAGCGAGCCATCAGCTTTCCGCACAAAAAGAATTGGCGAGCCGAACTCACTGTAGCTAGGACGGACTAGACCAGCCTCCACCGCGTCTTTGAGCTGTCGATTGAGCTCAGCGCGCTCTGCAGGTGACAATCTGTTCAGCCGTTGGCGTCGCATCGGGCCAATTGTTTCAATGGGGTGATCCCACTGTCGGCTTACAAGTGGAGAGTCGACAGGTTGTAGTAACTCCGGAAAGTCATCGAAGAGTAACGACCGGAAGTTGTCACGTTGTTCTGCAGTTAGCTCCTCTCAAGTGTGAAAATCTGTCGGTTGTTCAGTGGCTGACGTAAGTTCAATGACGTAAAAATCAGCATGACGTCCTCTGCTGCGGCGCGTCTTGCGCATGAGCTTCTGAACTTTCGTAGACGACAGTAGTAGACACTCAGGGCGTCGTTCCTCGAGCGTAGTCTCCATTGTTGTGCCGTCCATTAATGTAAAAATTCTGGTTGTACCAAACTGTAAAGAGGCATGTTCGTCATCAAGCCATGGTAAACCCAGAATCAAATCAGCTGTGCCTAAATCACGTAAGACGTAAAAAGTCCGGTGAAATTCGTGTCGAGCCAGCTCAAAAGTGACGTCACAGACTGTCGTAGAAGTCACTCGTTGTCCGTTAGCGAGTCGAACTGGGGTCTTAGACGCAGACTTCCGAGTCTGTAAAGCAAAGCGTCGTACAAAGTCCTCTGACACAAAATCAAGTGTAGCAGCGCAGTCCACTAATCCAGAAATTTGGTGTCCGCCATCAGGAGTTTTCACAGTTAGCTCAGTTCGAATTAACGGTCGAGCTTCCGTGAGGTCAGACAATAGGGCTGTAGCTGGCGAAGAAAATTGTTGCAGCGTAGCGATGGACGGTTCCGCTCCGTCTGAAGGTACTGGTACCGAATTGGGTTGATCAGGTGATGTAGGTGATGTAGAGTCGTTAAACGCACAATCCGCGTCGACTAACCACAGCTGTACAGGCCAAGGAGCTGGTGCAACCACCTCATGTTGCGCTGGGTTCTCCAGTGACTGACGAGTAAAAAGCTGTGTCCTCGCTGGGAATTCTTGGTAGAGTTTCCAGTGCTTAGTCACTCGAGTAAATTTCGCCCATTTCGGTAGTACAAATACAGCCATCGTAGATGTCGGAGATGTTCGACGACAATCCTCAAAATGTTGTGCAATCTGCTCAGCTAACTCCCAGGGTGGGTTGATGAACACCCGTTCTCCTGTCAAATCTCTGTCAAGAATCGAGTCACTCGGCGAACAGTGAGGTAAGTCACCGTGCGAGTTTAGACCTTCATCATCAGCACATCCCTCCAACGTGAAGTTGAATCGTGCATGCAGAGGGTCAAAGACTGAGTCAACCAGTTTCCAATCAATTGAACGTCTGGTTACAATTTTACGACTCTGTCTCTGCTTAGTCTGACGACGACGACCTGCTACTAGTGTTACATGTGTCGCGACTGTAGTCGATGGAGATGCCGAAGGTGTTTCGACGACCTCTGTCGCTAACAGTGTCTCAGAATGAAAAGTAGATGTAGCCGGCTGCTCCAATTCATTAGTAGAACAGCCTTGCCACCATCATTGTTTCTTAGGTTGCATCGGTGCCTTGCCCTTGAACTCCGGGCATTGGAACAGACGGTGTCCCTTCTTGTGGCACTTGAAGCAGAGTCCTTCGTCCATGTGTCGTTGACGCTCCTCAGGTGTCATTGCCTTTGAGAGTGTGTTAAAATCTTCGCGGCAAGATGTTTGACCACGTCCGCCATTGTTGCCTCCACCACGTCCGCGTCCGCGTCCGCGTCCGCGGCCAAGACCACGGCCACCCTTGTTACGCTTCCAGATGTTAGAGGCCTCGTCGAGAGGGTCCTCAAAATTACGCTTGCGTGTAGGCTGGGAAGATGGACCAGCAGTAGACTTTGTGAGGTGCTACTTTGGTTAGGCTAAGTTGGCAACCTTAGACTAATAGTAGAACCTAATCTCTGGATCTAATTATACAGCGTAGAGAGAATTAGTAAGATTGTCTTAGGAACAGGGTTTCTTACAATCTGGGTGTGGCGTGATTCTATTCTGTACCGGTCTCTCACCTCTACCAGTAAGTCCCCGTCTTAAATATCCACACCTCAGGTGTTCTAGAAACAGCCTTAGAACCTGTAGCTTGTGCTCTCTGCTAACTAAACCAAACTATTATTGGTGATACAGATTATCTGAGATTATCTGTACCGTCTATCTAATCTTATCGCACAAGCTCTTAGAACTATCTAGAAAAGAACTATATAGAAGAGATACTGCTAGTAACTCTGTACTGTCGAGGGAAAATACGGCGATACAGTTGTACTGCCGTGATGACAATAAAAGAGTCACTGAATATCGCTAAGATACAGGTACTATTTAGAGGAAATAAATAATGTCAGATACTAGCACTTAGCTAAATGGCTAGGATATGACACTCTCCCCTCCTTAAGCACCAGCGTCCTCGCTGTGCAGTACTCAGGGTCTTGGTTTCTTGGGGGTTCTTGCAGGCCAGCGATTGCGAAATCTGACAAAGTCAGGGGTGCCAGAAAATTCTCGATAAACATCCGTTCGAAGGAATTCGGAAAAGATGTTTAAGTGGTTGACTCCTCGCATGGGTTCCCAAGTGTCCTCGCTAGGTACGTTGAACGGTGCTGCCCAGCGGACCTTAAACAAAAGTCCCGTGCCATTGGAGTTAAAAGCCACGTCGAGTATTTTATCGACTTCAAATCGCTTCGCATCGTGCACAATCGGAATTGGCTGTGCACTGTTGGCCTGTTCTGGTTCTGAATTCCATTTCTCCAGTAGACTGGCGTGTACAACATCGTGAATCCGTACTCCAGGGGGTAGCTTAAGCCGAAATGCAACCGGGGAAACTTCCTCCGTAATGAGAAACGGTCCAATGTAGCGGTCGCGTAGTTTAGAACATGGCTGTTGTACAAACCGTAGATTTGTCGCCTTGAGCTTAACCTTGTCGCCAACTGTAAAAGGTACTGGTAACCGGTGCCGATTTGCAGCGTCTTGCATGTGTGCTTGGGCTGCTTTGACGCAGTCGTGGGCAAATCTGTGCATCTCGACCAGAATCTTCACTTGCTCCGGTAAAGTACGGCTAGGCTCGTTATCGTCAAATGTAGCCGTTGTTGGAGATGTCGGCTCAAATCCTAGCGTCGCCTTAAATGGAGACATAGTCGTTGACGTAGAAACCGCTGCGTTGATCGCGAACTCCACGTTGGTAAGGTGTTGAACCCAGTCGTCGTGCAAGGGGTGCACATAGCATCGTATGACTTGCTCCCATGTCTGGTTTACTCGTTCAGTTTGGCCATCTGTCTGGGGGTGATAGCTCGTAGAGATATTAAGCTTGGTGCCAACAGCCCTAAATAGGGTTTGCCAGAAGTCGCTCATAAACCGGGGATCTCGATCGGATATTAATTTCCGTGGTAAGCCAAAATGCCGAAAAACAGCGCGGTGCATAACTTTTGCTAATTGTTCCGCTGTAATCGTTTTCGTAATTGGCTCGACAATCGTCCGTTTCGTAAGCATACAGACGAATACCACCACAGCATCATACCCATCGCACTCAGGAAGGTCCGTAATCAGGTCAAGCGATACATGCTCAAAGGGCCTGGTCGGTACCTCATGCGATTGAAGGAGTCCATAAGGCTTGTGTCGCGCTGCCTTGTTGCGTTGACAGGTAACACAGCTGCGTACATAGTGTTGTACTGTCCGCTTCATGTTAGGCCACCAAAACGTCCGGGTTACTGCTGCCAATAGTCGAATAATACCAGGGTGTCCCGCGGTCGGTGCGTCGTGTAGTTCGTACAGTACTCTTGATCGCAATGTAGAGACGTTCGGAACATACAGTCTTGTCCCGTAGGCGTACAAGAGTCCATTAGATTGACGTACCAGCCAGGTAGGCAGAGATTTCCGGGTAAGCAGATATTTGTCCGAATCATAAGCACTTTTGATTTCCGCATGAAGTCCAGAGTCAGGATGTAACCGGGATTCCAGGGAAAAAATCTGTGCGTGTAACTCGCATTCTGCTTCGTCGTTGGTCCAATCGCGTAACAGTTGCAGCTTCTGTAATGAGTCCTTCAGGTCAGGTCGGCGAGACAGAGCGTCTGCCTGGTTGACTGCTCCCTTCTTGTATACGATGTCCATCTGTCGCTGGTAAGGTGCTAAAACTTGAAGCCATCGCACCTGTCGAGTAGACAAATCGCGCTGCCGAAAGAAGTGTCGCAACGTGTCGTGGTCCGTAATTACTGTAAATCCCGCCGCGCCATCTAAGTAGCAACGGAACTTCAGTAGAGCGTCTCGAACTGCCAGTAGCTCTTGTTCGTGGACAGGATAGTGTACCTCATGCTTGTTCATCTTTCGAGCATGGTACGCAACAGGTTGTAATCCAATACCTTGGTCTTGTAATAGCACAGCTCCTACTGCAAATCCAGAAGCATCTGTGTACAGTGTGTACCTTGCATTAGGAGAAGTGTCAGGAATTACCAGTACTGGTGCACGTACCATCGCGTCTTTAATTTGCTCGAATGCTGACTCGGCTTGAGGAGTCCAGCGAAATTCCGGTGTCTTCTTGGTCAGGTCCGTTAATGGGGTTGCTAGGGTTGCGAATTGGTTGATAAACCTCCGGTAATATCCAGCAAGTCCCAGAAATCCACGTACTTCAGTCACAGATTTCGGTCGGGGCCAATTTTGTACTGCCTCAACCTTGTCGGGGTCCATTCGGATCTGTCCAGCTTCCACCACATGCCCAAGAAAATTGACGCTCGATCGTCCGAAGTAACACTTAGAGAGTTTGATATGCAACTGGTGTCGCTGCAACTCTCGTAACACGAGTCGAATATGCTCGAGGTGTTCGTCGGCCGTCTTACTGTAGATCAACACGTCGTCCAAATATACCACGCAGAACTTGCCAAGATACGGGGCCAAAACTCGATTCATCATCGCTTGGAATCCAGCTGGGGCGTTACAAAGTCCAAAGGGTAGAACGCAGTACTCGAACAGTCCGTAATGAGTTCGGAATGCTGTCTTATGTATGTCGCGCTCTTTGACTCGAACTTGATGATAGCCTTTATACAGGTCCAGCGTGCTGAAATAGTGAGCCCCATATAGCGAGTCGAGTAACTCATCAATCCGGGGTAACGGTGTTCGGTCTTTCCTCGTGAGGTCGTTGAGTTTCCGGTAGTCTACGCACATACGCATGGTACCATCCTTCTTGCGTACAAATAAAATCGGGGCACCGTACGGAGATTTAGACGGACGAATCCAGCCTTTTGCGAGTAAGTCTTGCAACTGTACTTGAACCTCCCGGAGTTCTGCTGGTGACATACGGTACGTTCGCTCCTTAGGTGGTTCATCGCACTCCAAATTAATTTCAAAGTCGCACTCGCGAGTTGGCGGTAGACCGTCAGGCTCCTTGATAATGTCCGTAAACTCATTCAGGGAATCTCGTAACGAAGTCGTCCACTCAGGTTGTTGATCAGTGTTGATGTCGTCGACCGCGTCCTGTACTTCTCGTAGTCCAATCACGAAGAGGTCTGCTGGTTGTTGTCTAAGCAGCTTTGCCATCGCATCCGCCTCCAAGTGATGTACTGTCACAGGTACGGTGTACTCGTCGCCAGACACCATAGCTTCGCCAGTTTTACGGTCGCGAATCGTTTTAGTAGACCAATCTATATCCGGGTTGACGGCTTGTAACCAAGGTTGACCGAGGATGATGTCGAATTTATCCAGTTCTGTCGTAATTGCGTCCAGACGTATGTCTAGGGTCCCTACTGTGAGTACTTCATTCCGTAGTCGCTGGCGAGTCGTAGTTGTACTACCATCTGCCAATTTTATCCGGTATTTCTCTCCAGTAACCGTCGGGATGTGATGCTCCCGTACCCACTCAGCCTTGCAGAAATTTTCCGAAGCGCCAGAGTCAACCAAAATACGGCATCGATGTCCGCGTAAGGTGCCTCCCAACACTAACAGACTTGTTCCAGACTGGGTTGTGGATACATGTAGCGTCGCAGGAACACTGTCTTCTAGTCGGACGTTCTTGTTCATCCACCCGTCGATCGGTTTCCCAAAAGTCTCGTAACGAAGAGGGAACTGCTGTTCTCCACAGACTAGATAACCCGTACGCCGTGCCGAAATTAATTCCTTCCAGGTAGCCCATACTGCCCGAGAAGTTGACGTAGCGTCCGGTATCGATCCGGGTCGAACGCGAGCGATATACACGTAGCGCTTATTCTGTCCGGAAGACTCCGTCCCTAAAAGGCGTAAATTTGTTTCGCTCACCTTTAATCCAGTTGTCTCCGTAAGAGCTCGCACTGCTGTGTATTCCGGGGTCGCGTCTTCAATCTCCTGTTTGCCACCAGGAAACCAGACCATGCCAGTGTCCTCTTTCGCTAGTAACACTCGTCGGCCATCGGTAACAAGAGTCGTCGAGTGAGTCCAGTAGGTCTTCGGGGGATTCTGTAGGTTCTGAGGCAGAAATCGAACTCGATCGGTGTCGTCGACGTAGACTTGCGTCGTCCATCTTGTCGGTCCAACATCTTGCCTTCTTCCTTCTATTCCATCGTTCGTGGGGCAGGTAAACACATGTTCTTTCGCCGCCAGCTCGTCGACAAGTCGGAAATTTCGCAGCAGCTTGAACCATGGTTTTGCCCTCCATTTTGGAACCACTATAACCGCTCTCAGATGGGGATGAAGCAGTTTACTCCGCAAATAATGGCCCAAAAAATCTTCTAATTCATTAAATGGCGCATTTAGCCAAATTCTCCGGTACTTCTGTAAATCTCTCTCCTGAAATGGGCGCGCCGGACAGCAAAAATCCTCCGCCACTTGAGAATTAAGGCCGTCATTATCGCTAGCTCCATCTAAGTCGAAAGGTCCGTAGGTCTGAGAGTACTTCAGGAAATACTCCCTATTCATCATCCAGTCGCTAAAGTCCTTGCTCCTAAAGACTGGCCTCAATGTCGTTTGAGGTAACGGGTCTCGTACTTCTTCTGTTCTGGTCTCTTCCTGAGTCGCTGTAGGAGACGAAACCTCATCCTGCAGCTTGCCGCGAGCTGCCGACTCAGGTCTCACTTTCCCGGCCGGGATTTCCTCGTTCTGTCATTCTTCTTGTTCTTTCTGTCTGGGCAGTCGATAGCGATGTGTCCCTTCTTGTGGCAAATGAAGCACTTGCCCTCCTTCTTAAATCTGTCGACCTCCTCTTGAGTGAGGCGTCTAATCTCGTACAGCTCCCGCGGCTTTTCTTCGGTCGCGCCATGCGAATCTTCCTCCAACTCACTGTCGATCTCCTCCGCTGCCTCTGAAAAGTCGCTGTCTTCTTCGATGGCGTTCAGTCGGCCTGTCGAGCGTTGGGTCGTCTCAATCTTGGTCTCCGCTGCCTCCGCTCGCAGAGCTGCTTGAATCGCCTCGTGTAGGGTCTTAGGGTTTTTCAGGGCAACTTCCTTATGAATCGAGGGTCTCAAACCGCGCTGGAAATCATGTACGTTATCTTCTTCGTGACGGTGAGGAAGCTCCAATAATTGTTCTCGAAAATAGTTCGCGTACTTCAGGACCGTGGTTTTCTGTCTCGCTTTGTCTAAATTCAATCTCGCTTGTTCCGCCGGTGTTCTTCCGCAGAATTCCTGAATTAAGGATTTCTCCATCTCAGAAACTCCGGAAAATCCTCCACCGACTTCATCTCCAGTCTGCGCAACTTGGGAGTACCACCACTTCGATAGTGGTCCTTCCAGAAAGCCAGATACCCAGTACACTCCTCTTTGCTCTTCAGGGTTAACGCTGTGATACCGTAGATACCCTCGTGCATGTCGGAACCAGTTTCTCAGCTCGTCGATGTTAGTCGTAGCGATGCTCTTGATCTTGGCTGGTTTGACATCGTTCGGCATCATGCTTGGCATCTCTCGCGTCCTCTCCGATCTCAATTGTTCTCCTCGAAGAAAATTCTCCGTTTCTCGGCTTCTGTTCACTCGTCCTTCAAAATGTCTGAAACCGTTGTCGACGTGGTCACGCAGTTGAGATAACTCAGTCGAAAAAGTGTCAACTCGGTTACTTAGTCGTTGTAGCATCTCGGTGACGTGTACCGACATAGGCTCCATCGTGGGACTCGATCCTTCTCGCACTGTCTGTCTTCTACCATCTGTCGACGTCGGCTGTGTCGGCCCAGAAGGCGCCCCCTCTGGTCGACCATCAACTTCCTCTGGTAGTCTCTCTCCTGCTCGGTTAGACATCTTCGTCTCGTCTAGCTGTTCTGAGGCTCCGAAACCACGTGTGAGGTGCTACTTTGGTTAGGCTAAGTTGGCAACCTTAGACTAATAGTAGAACCTAATCTCTGGATCTAATTATACAGCGTAGAGAGAATTAGTAAGATTGTCTTAGGAACAGGGTTTCTTACAATCTGGGTGTGGCGTGATTCTATTCTGTACCGGTCTCTCACCTCTACCAGTAAGTCCCCGTCTTAAATATCCACACCTCAGGTGTTCTAGAAACAGCCTTAGAACCTGTAGCTTGTGCTCTCTGCTAACTAAACCAAACTATTATTGGTGATACAGATTATCTGAGATTATCTGTACCGTCTATCTAATCTTATCGCACAAGCTCTTAGAACTATCTAGAAAAGAACTATATAGAAGAGATACTGCTAGTAACTCTGTACTGTCGAGGGAAAATACGGCGATACAGTTGTACTGCCGTGATGACAATAAAAGAGTCACTGAATATCGCTAAGATACAGGTACTATTTAGAGGAAATAAATAATGTCAGATACTAGCACTTAGCTAAATGGCTAGGATATGACAGACTTCGTATTGCCGAGTTCCGGCGAATTTGTAACGACGTCGTTCATGAAATTTTGCAGCTCCACCAGTGTAATCTGGTACCCCTTTTGAGCTCGGTGTGACTTAGCCTGGTTCTTGAGCTCAGTGTTCGCTAGGCCATTAATGAAGCGCACACACTGTACATCAGCTGTCAAATGTTCACGAGACCGACGTAAGTAGTCGTTGTACTGCTTAGTGTAGACCGCGTAACTCATCGTGCTGCTCTGCGTAAAGCTGAGCAAAGCGTTAATTGCATCGTCCTTGATGTTCGGAAGAAACATTGACTTGCGTAACTCCGTAACAAGCTCGTCGTACGTAGGTGGAATTGGAGGCTGAGTTTTCCGGTTCAACCACCACCCATTCAGATGTCCAGAGAACTGTGAAGTAACCCAGATAACTGAGTCGTACGTGTCAGGCGAAATCCCAAGGATGAGAAAACGCCGAGGCTGAGCTTCCAGCCAATCTTCCAGTACATGAGGTACTTGGCCATTCTGATTCGGTGAATGAATTGCTGCCTTACGTTGGGTCTCCGTGAGGGTCACAGGTAGTCCAGCTAAGTTGTGGGTAGGCATCGGCTTTCCCACTCGTAAATCTGTAGGCCCTTCACCAGTCAGTCGGTTGATGTGTCCGCGAATCAGCAGCCAAACAGAACCAGATTCGACCGTTGTAAAACGGGAGTACATGTGGAACTGTCTCGGGATAGACGCGTCATCAAGCATGACTGGAGCGTGTTGAACAACATCTCGAAAAAAGAATTCCCACTGAGTCACGTAACCAAAGTGAAGTAACTCACTCTTGTGCTTCTCAGCACGAAGTAACCCCTTCTGTGCGGGCGTAAGTGTTAGACCGTCAATGTTGATGGTTTCCGGGACGACGTAAGTGCCATACGGATTAACTGTCGACTGTGCTAAAACAGCCTGCTCAACCTGAGCAGGTGTGCGTAAGTTGTTCGTAGCAAACATGACAGGAATAGAAGCCGAGAACACGTAGACAAGCTGTCGTCCTTGAGGTAGTGTAATGTTAACGGGATCACCACTCAACAGCGTCAAATCATCCGGTGTCAAAACAAGACCGGTCTCCTCGTGTAATTCGCGAACAACAGCGTCGACATGCTCTTCATTAGGTAAGACAGAGCCAGTTGGGAACCAAGTTTTACCAGAACGAGGCTCACGCTGTAACACCAACTTCAAGTCCGACGGTTTAGTTCCTCCAACGTGAATTACCAACACCACGTAATGTCCGGGTCCTAGAGAAGCCATCTCAACTCAGTCAAGCAACTTCGAGCGAATCAACGAGCAACGAAAGCGTGCGTCGACCAAAGAGCTCCGAAACCATTGTGGCGGTTAGCCTCTGAAAGCTAAACGCTAGCACAAATCTGTTCTAGTCTGTCTAGTTCTGTCGTTGCAAGATGGCAAAATGATGTTGTCGAGAGGCGATGGTGAAAGATGTTTCACTGCTGTACTTAGGCAGTAGATGTTGTAAGTGAACAAAGGAATTGTTAAAAGGTTTTGTCACCTCCCTCTACTGCACTGGGCTTAATTAGGTTTCAGCCCAGACTAATTACGCCTGCAAGCTACGCTTACGTGCCAGGCGTTAGTGATGTCTAACCGTCGTCACCTGCCTCGAGACGCGGCATGCCTAGCATTGGGTTTCACGACGCGGCTCCTTCTGCATCGAAGAGCTCGTGCTGGCGCGTCATCTGGCTGGTTAGATTAATTATGCATATCTGTACGTACCGGGAGGTACTGGTCGTAATGTAGCATCAGCACCATTACAATATTGCAGTAGCGACGTACCCACGAATATACGTCCGTCCTGTGGAAAAGCACGAATTGGAATCCGTAACGAGTACTTGTACAATGTCATGCAATGCACTGTTGCAGGACTGTACTCGTCACACATGCTTGTCGAGGAGTTACGCAAGACTACGTTCCTCCCAAACATCCAAGATGACGCGATTAACGCTCTGCTCAACCTTACGCAAGGCAGCATGAGTTACGCCGTCTACGTCAAGATGTTCAACGACTTCTTACGTCGGTCACGTCAGGACCTTACAGCCGACGTTCAGTGCGTTCGCTTCATTAACGGCCTGGCTAACTTTGCCTTGAAGACCCAAGCTAAGTCACACTGGTCACAAAAGGGTTACAACGTCTTTCTGGTGGACTTGCAGAATTTCCTGAATCATGACGTCGTAACGGATTCGCCGGAACTCGGGAGCATGCGGTCTTCAACTAGCCAATCTGCTCAACCAACACGCAAGCGCAACTTAGACGACCCACTCGTCGAGGCTTCTAAGATCTGGAAGCGCAATGGTGGTGGCCGTGGTCGTGGCCGTGGACGTGGACGTGGAAGCAATCAAGGTGGTGGACGTGGTCAAACATCTGGCCGTGTTGACTTTAACACCCTCGCTAATGCGATGACACCTGAGGAGCGCAAGAGGCACATGGAGGAGGGACTCTGCTTCAAGTGCCACAAAAAAGGACATCGACTGTTTCAGTGCCCGGAGTGGAAGGGCAAGGCACCTATGGAACCGCCTCAGTCTAAGAAGCAATGATGGTGGCAAGACTGTTCTACCAACGAACTGGAGCAGCCGGCTACATCTACTGTTCGTTCTGAGACACTGTTAGCGACAGAGGTCGTCGACACTCCATCGACATCTCCATCGACTATAGTCGCGACACCTGCAACGCTAGTAGCAGGTCGTCGTCGTTAGACAAAGCAAAGACAGAGTCGTAAACCTGTAACATGTGATGATGATGACGGTCTAAACTCGCACGGTGACTTACCTCATTGTTGGCCGAGTGACTCGATTCTTGAGAGGGACTTGACAAGAGAACGGGTGTTCATTAACCCCACTCGGGAGTTAGCTGAGCAGATTGCACAGCATTTTGAGGATTGTCGTCGAACATCTCCGACATCTACGATGGCCGTTTTTGTACTACCGAAATGGGCGAAATTTACTCCTCTGACTAAGCACTTGAAACTCTACCAAGAATTCCCAGCGCGGACACAGTTTTTCACTCGCCAGTCACTGGAGAACCCAGCGCAACAGGAGGTGGTTGCTTCAACTCCTTGGCCTGTACAGCTGTGGTTAGTCGACGCTGATTGTGCGTTTTACGACTCGACATCATCTACAGCATCAAACCAACCCACCTCGGTACATGTACCCTCTAGCGACGCGGAACAGTCCATCGCTACGCTGCGACAATTTTCTTCGCCAGCTACAGCCCTACTGACTGACCTCACGGAAGCTCGTCCGTTAATTCGAACTGAGCTGACTGTGAAAACTCCTGATGGCGGACACCAAATTTCTGGATTAGTGGATTGCGCTGCGACGCTTGATTTCGTATCTGAGGACTTCGTACGACGCTTTGCTTTACATACTCGGAAGTTTGTGACTAAGACTCTTGTTCGACTCGCCAAAGGACAACGAGTGACTTCTTTGACAGTCTGCGATGTTATTTTTGAGCTGGCTCGACACGAATTTCACATGACTTTTTACGTCTTACGTGATTTACGTGCTGCTGATTTAATGCTGGGTTTACCATGGCTTGATGACGAACATGCCTCTTTACAATTTGGTACAACCATGGTTTTTACATTAATGGACGGCACAGCTGTGGAGACTACACTCGAGGAACGACGCCCTTAGTGTCTGCTCCTGTCGTCTACTAAAGTTCAGAAACTCATGCGCAAGACGCGCCGCAGCAGGGGACGTCATGCTCAATTTTACGTCATTGAACTTACGTCAGCCACTGACCAACCAACCGACTTTCACACTGGAGAGGAGCTACATGCAGAACAACGTGACAACTTCCGGTCGTTACTCTTCGATGACTTCCCGGAGTTACTGCAACATGTCGACTCTCCACCTGTAAGCCGACAGTGGGATCATCCCATTGAAACAACAAGCCCGATGCGACGCCAACGGCTAAACAGATTGTCACCTGCAGAGCGCGCTGAGCTCAATCGACAGCTCAAAGACGCAGTGGAGGCTCGTCTGATCCGTCCTAGCTACAATGAGTTCGGCTCGCCAATTCTTTTTGTGCGGAAAGCTGGTGGCTCGCTACGTATGTGCATTGACTACCGTGGCCTTAATGAGGTTACGCGTAAAGATGCTTACCCGCTTCCGCGTGTGGACGACACGCTCGACGAACTTAAGGACGCGAACTTTTACACACACCTCGACATCGCCTCTGGCTTTTGGCAAGTTCGAGTGCGTGACGACCAGGACATCCACAAGACGGCGTTTCAGACCCCTGATGGCTTAATGGAATGGGTCGCCATGCCGTTTGGTCTGTGCAATGCAACGGCTACATTTCAGCGGATGATGAATGACATTCTTCGCGACTTTTACATAAGTTCGTGACAGTCTATCTCGATGACGTCTGTATATATAGTCGTACTCTAGAGGAGCACTTGGAGCACCTGCGTCTCGTTTTACAACGCTTCAAGGAGAAGGGCTTGAAATTACGCCTTAAAAAGTGCTTCTTCGGACTGCAAGAGATGGAGTACCTGGGCTACACTGTGTTAGCCGGTAAAATTTCGGTTTCCACAAAGAAAGTCGAGGCCGTTGCAGACTGGCCAGTGCCCAAGACGCAGAAGGAGGTTCGCAGTTTCGTACAGTTTTGCAACTTCTACGCCAGATTTATACATCATTTTAGCGACCTTACGGCTCCATTGACGGACTTACTGCGGAAGTCCCAGCCACATAAGGTTACGCTGACGCCTGCCTATTTGGAAGCCTTTGAGACTCTCAAGTTACGGCTCATTTCCGCGCCATGCCTGATCCTTCCGGAGGTCGGCTCGGACGCGACGTTCACCGTAGCTACAGATGCTTCAATAGTGGGGATTGCAGCAGTCATGTTGCAAGACCAAGGAGGAGGTCTTCAACCAGTCTCTTACTGGGCGCGTAAGCTGAATCCAGCTGAGCGTGGTAACACTTACTCTGCGTACGACTTAGAAGCTTTGGCCGTATGCGAAGCTGTCAAGCATTGGAGGTGCTATCTTGAAGGATGCTCTAAATTCCTTGTCGTAACAGACCACGACACACTGCGACATCTGCTTAGGCAACCGAACAACATGCTGAACAAGCGGCAAGCAAGATACCTGCGGGATTTGCAACCGTTTCTGGGCTCGATGACACTTGCATATCGCAAGGGAGCTCTTAACGAAGCTAACCCGTTAAGCCGGCGTCGAGACTTCTTACCTCATGCCACAATTCCATTGTTTTGGGATGGCGAGGTTCCGTCAGATCAAGAATTACGACGGAAGTCTCAGCTGCTGTTTGAAGACGCGCACTTAAACTTATTGACTGTTAACGCATTGCAGCTGAACCCTGAGTTCGCTGATCTCATTCGCGAGGGATATTCCCAAGACTCGTTTTATGGGGACGAGGGTGAGTGGACGAAAGACAGCCGGATTGAAGCCAGAGATGGATATTTTTGGCGCCTCGATCGCCTCTGTATTCCACAGAACTCTGAGCTCCGGCTGAGATTGATCACAGAGCTGCACGAAAGTTCGTCACCTGGTCACAGAGGAGTTGCTAGCACTCTTGCTAAAGCGCTCGACAGATTCTGGTGGAAACGAATTCGCCAAGATGTGAAAGATTTTTGTGAACGCTGCGTCGTATGTCGACGAGCAAAGATTCGACCGCAGATGGCAGCGACTCTTTACCCACTGCCTGTTCCACCCAGACCGTGGCACACAGTTGGTATTGACTACTTGACACACTTACCTGAGAGCAATGGCTTTAACAATGTGCTTATTATAGTAGACCATCTAACTCGAATGGCCCATTTTCTGCCGTGTACAGAGACGGTTACTGCCGAAGAAACTGCAACTTTGTTTTTACAGGGAGTCTACCGCTTGCATGGACTACCCCGAATGTTGGTCAGTGATCGCGACCCGAAATTCGTCAGTGCCTTGTGGCAGACACTTTGGCGACGCCTCGGAACGCGCATGAACATGTCTTCCAGTCGACATCCAGAAACAGACGGACTGACAGAGCGCGTGAACACCACGTTTCAGCAGCTTCTTCGTTGCTTCTGTTGCTATGATGGCTCTGATTGGACAACGCTACTACCACAAGTGGAATTTGCGTACAACGCATCGCGTGCACCCGGAATTAAGCACACACCGTTTGAGGTTAATTTTGGGTTCTCTCCTGAGGAGCCTCCTGAGTCCTGACCTGCTGTTTAGCATGCGACCATCGATTTCAATTTCGCAAGACGCAGCAGAACGGTTAAGATTGTTACAAGAAGTACATACTCTGGTACGCTCATTGTTACAACTACACAACGACGAAATGCAAGAGCGCACAGAACCGTCTACATCGCCACACTTCGCTAAAGGAGACAATGTGTCAGTCGTCACAACATACCTTTTTCTACGAGGACAACCTTTTTCTCAGAGACAGACATCTTGGACCTTTCTCAGTGGAGGAGCAGATTGGAAAACACAGTTACATATTGAAACTTCCAACGACAGTACGCTTACACCTTGTGTTCCATGTCAACAACTTACGACCCTGCTCTACCGCTCCGCTACGACCAGCTGTTCCGGTGATTGTACCTGAAGGAGACGACGAGGAGTTTGATGTCTCACACATCTCTGCTGTGTGCATCAAGTCACTACCTGGACGCGAGGCAAATATCTGCTCTTCATGACACACTTCAGCGATGACGACATTCCACTTGTCTGGCACCGGTTGAACGAAGTACACCGGACGACAGCGTTACAAGATTTCTTGGAGACGCCCCAATGGCACAAGTTTGCCCAGACTCAGGCGTACATTGACTTCATGCACGCTCACCAAGCGCGCATTCCTGAGTCCCAGTAACTGCTTTAGTAAAGGAGCTTAGACCACGGAGGTCTGCCTCGCGGCGGCCTCAAAGATCTGTCAAGAGGGGGAGGGTACGAGTGTGACGAGTACAGTCCTGCAACAATACATTGCAAGACATTGTACATGTACTCGTTACTAATTCCAATTCGTGCTTTTCCATCGGACGGACGTACACACGTGGGTACGTCGCTACTGCAATATTCATAAAGGGTGTTGATGCTGCAGTACGACCAATACCTCCCGGTACGTACATATATGCATAATTAATCTAACCAGCCAGATGACGCGCCTAAGCGAGTTCTTCGATGCAGAAGGAGCCGCGTCATGAAACCCAATGCTAGGTAGGCCGCGTCTCAAAACAGATGACGACGGTTAGACAGCCCTAACGCCTGACACGTAAGTGCAGCTTGCAGGCGTAAGCTAGCTAGGAAGAGACCTATTTAAGCCCAGTGCAGTAGAGGGAGATGACAGAACCATTTAACAATCCCATTGTTCACTTACAACATATACTGCTTAAGTACAACAGTGAAACATCTTTCATTGGCATCGCTCGACAACATCATTTTGCCATCTTGCAACGACAGAACTAGACAGATTAGAACTGATTTGTGCTAGCGTTTAGCTTGAGGAGGCTAACCGCCACATATTTCTCTGTCATCCCTTTCTCTTGTCCTTCCTCTCTCTCTTATTTATCTGCGCCCTCCCTCCCTCCCTCTCTCTCTCTCTCTCTCTCTCTCTCTCTCTCTCTCTCACACACACACACACACACACTCTCTCTCTCTCTCTCTCTCTCTCTCTCTCTCTCTCGTGTCCGGCACGCGTTATTCAATTCTAGTAGTGTAGCAGCGAATATCTACACTTCCGCCGCACACCTTTTAGTATAGGCAATAGCAACGGGCAGAGTTTAGGATTTCAAGCTTTCGCTTTATTTTATCAAACCACTTTCGTGTGCGCACGGCGGAACCGTCGATGAACATGTATGTAGCAAGGGCAAACCTATGCATGGCTAGTCTCATTTTTCATCTATTCTCCTGCCCACATGCCATATTCCTTCACCGCCTAGTCCTACTTGATCATCCGCCTCTAATGTATGCGTGATGTGATGCATATGCGTGCGAATCTTCGTGCTTCCATCCGCGTGCGGCGCTGCTGCCACTCCGGTACGACTTACGGCCGCATTACGCGGCTACAATATACCCGCTTCCAACACGAGCAGCCTTACACAGGGCGGCTGCAGCAGGCGACGGAGCATGCGACTCATTAGGGAGTGGTCAAGCTAAGGGTGCCATTATTCTCAGCCCGGGCGGCAAGACCTTGAATTAATTAATAATGAGGTAGAATAAACTATGCATCGACGCGTTGCTGTGGATGAAATCCTGATAATTCCTCGTGCACCCCACGACCACTTGCAACGGGGTTTGAATTTAGGGCCTCCATATCAAGACGGTACTCCCCATCCGCAGCTAGACTAGCCGCCCGGTCGGCTACCTTAGCCGAGACGCCGTGACGAACGGGATACGAAGTGGATATGGAGCCGGTGCAGTCCCTTGGAAGTGAGGAAGGGGGCGGCGCCCGCCCTCTACCAAGGGATGCGTGAGCGCGTGGGCGGAAAATAATGTACCGAGGTCTCCCGACGCCCAATGGGCTAAACGGTAGTCACGGTAATCAGCAATCAGGTCAGGTAGTAGATGCTCCGCAGAAGTGAAATTGACCATGGGGCGCAAAACTAAATGCGGGAATACAAGCAACGCCGCCCAAGCCGCTTCCGCGAAAGCCCCTTGGGTGGCCCTATCACCGAGAGACAAATTGGATAAATATTCCCGTACCCAACATCTTTTGTGGTTCGGCGACTCGATCCCTGCGTCCGACCCACCCCTCCCCTAGTCGGTACCCGGTTATCGACATGCTGCCTCAGGTAGTATGCCTAGGGTTATCGTAACGGCACACTGCTCATAAAGGCGGCCCCCTAACAACGTAAACCACCGGGGGAGGGTACGGACGGCCACAACGCGATCATATAGGTGTTGGAAACATACGGAGCAAGGACATGGGACAAGAGAACATCTGGCACGGGGGCATGAGAGCCAGCCGGACACCGTTTGTTGCTTAGTTATTTTCTCTTCCCAGCCCCCGAAGGAGGAGGAAAGACTCGGCTAGGTGGCGAGGTGCGTTGGGAGGAGCAACTACTACCTCGGGCGGGGATGAGCACGGATCGAGACGGGACCGACGACGACTTGAGCGAGGGGTTTTCACATGCCTTCCCCCCCTAGCTCCGGCACGACCGGAGTCGCACAGGAGCCGAGGTCAGGCAAGTTCGCCTCGACAAGCTCAAGCTGACCAGCCTCGCTGAATCAGCGTCCCCGCAGCGGCTAGAGAAGGCCGCGTATCGTGGAGACTAGCGACACTTTTTATTTCATATTGTTTCCGAAAAAATACGTATATATCAAAAAACAAATGGTTACGTGCATGTTTTAGACGGTATCGGTACTGCCAATGGAGAGGTTGGGATGGGTGCCGCTGACTCTCGTTCCTTGCGCTCTGACAGTTATGTCCGTATGCAACATTTTGTTCGTCGATCTACTTCCGTTCCGTTTCGGCATTTTTTGGGGGATGTGCGACGTGAATTCATGCAACGTCTTTCTGCTGCTCTTCATGGCACTATGGGTTCCTATCTCCGCGACGCTTTTCAGGAGGGCAGTGCTGGTGCTGTGGCATGCCTTCCTGTTCCTCGGGCTTAGGTTTTTTCCTCTTTTTATCTTTTTGCTTGGTGTCCTCCACTGCTTTTTCTTGTAAGATTTATTTTTGATTAGTCGTTCACGGTCTTGACCCTGCGAAAATAAGACCTTTTTTTACAGGCAAAGCAGGGAGGGCCTAGAGACAGCAGCCGGTTTCACCCGGTACATGTTGTAGACAATTTAATTTAATTTAATTTCATACCGGACACTTGTCAAGGGCGAATATGCACGTAGTCGCGGGGTAATTTATATAGGCGCACCACGCTTGAAGGGTCGCGAACGACGCGGAGCAACCGCGACGCAGCTCAACGGAGCAAGTAAGCGCACTAGGGGAGCGAGGGTAAAAATCGAGACGGAGTATAGAGCGAGTATAAAATCGGGACGCAAGGCACGGGAAGACGCTTGAGCATTTGACGATGATGTGGGAAGGTCACCCAAGACGGGGGCCAAAGGGCACGAGCCGGCGCCACCGCCGGGCGGCCGGTATAAAGGTCGCGGTGGAGGAGGCCAATGACCATCATGTCCCAGCTAGGCCGCCGTGGCGGCCCACTGTAGCGGCATGTCGCTCCCTATAATAAATATATCAAGCAGGGTCAGCGGGGGGCGAGAAGGGTATGTGGCTTGAACTATACCGGAAGTCGCTCGAGGTGGCTCGGTGGCGTGCCTTGAAGTTAATACTTGTTGCCGCCGTAGTAGGCGCCTTGATGACATGCCTTCCTGCCTCGAGCCTCGCGTTATTAGTAGTGGGGAGCCGGGCTTGGCTTGGAGCCGCGATAGAGACGCTCACGAAAGCACTAAGCTAGTTGGTACCAATGTACCAATCTCCGCTAGAGTCGAATTGCAAGTCCGGGATGCGGCGGCGTGGTGGTGCACTATAAGATGAGTTTGTGAAGAGCGGGCTCCGAGTAGTGATTGCGTTTCCTGAGGGGATCAAGAGGTTAGGTGTTGCGTGGCATGATGGATTATGTGGGCCAGTGGGTGTATGTGGTGGAAATGGTGTGGATGTGTGTTCTTGCCATGTGGCCTATGTAGCCGGGGTTGTTCATTATTTTGTGTGGGTGGCACACTATGAGTTGTGCGGCGTGGGCTCCGAGGGAGGGAAGGCCGTAGCCGAGGTCGGAGGTGGGGCGGTGGAGGGCTGTGCGGGGGAGGTTACGCACCGAGGGGACGGCGGAGCGGAGTGAGCGGCAGATTTGGCCGTCGAGGATGTCCAACTGGGAATCGCTACCCTCCAAGCTGGGAATCTAGCTCAAGATCCTACTCTCCAAGCCCGCCCCGCACACCCAAGCCGCCCTTGACCGCACCGATTTGGCGACCGACCTTCTCGCCGGCAACACATGGGCCACCAACGGACTACCCTCTCAGAAAAATCCCGACCTCTACGCCATCACCACATCACGGATCGACATATGATCCTCTTTGCCTCTATGACGCTAAACGCTCACGGTTGGGGCCTTATAGGGGGCTCGGCCAAACTCGTCACTACGGTCGACCGCTCGACCAACCTCTCCCAAGCAATCGACAAACTGTTACGCCTACGTGCTACCGCTCGCTCGAGAGCCAACGCTTACCCAACAGACACCTCTACCTTCCCATACGCCTATGAAGAAGACGGTACCGCCGATCTGCCTACTGAAACCCGCCCGGGAGACAAGACCTTGGAAGACCAAACCATGGATATGGAGGAGGATACTCGACCGACAGATAGACCTACTTCCACTCTACTA
Organism: Tetraselmis chui; assembly: GCA_026401115.1. NCBI lineage: Eukaryota > Viridiplantae > Chlorophyta > Chlorodendrophyceae > Chlorodendrales > Chlorodendraceae > Tetraselmis > Tetraselmis chui. The sequence goes on along the minus strand of JAPMLY010000404.1, from coordinate 108,775 downwards.
TCTCTTCCCCCGAAGAAACACAATGGTAACAAGTCCGCCCCTCTAAGCGTCACCGTGCAAAAACCCATGACGACTCACTTGCTTCCAACGACTATGTCCAGTGTGTCGTCTCTCTACGTCTCGCGCTACGATCCGCCTCTCCCGCTTCCCGACAGCACCTCGCGGAAGAATACGCCGCACCGTTGTCTGAGGACCCCCTCATGCTTCCCACTCATGGCGGAAACATGCAATGCTATGATATTGATTCCACACGCTCTCTCCGGGCCCAACCGGTCGAGCAACCTCCACCCCTCAGCGGCCCAGACCCCCTCCCTCCGAGTCCACGGCAGTGTACATATCACTAGACGACATCTCCGGCGGATCCACACTAGCCCAACCCCCAACAACTGCCCACTCCGCTGGGGGCGGAATCGGATAACGGGACAAGCACCAGCGCCTCGACCTAAGCCCCGGCGGGAAATGCCAACGGTGGGACGTCTCTGACTGCCTTAACCGTTCTTTCTAGGAGGAGTGCCAATAATGGGTGCAAGAGAGAAAGGGAATAGCATGCCAATCCCTTAGCAAGGCGATCGGAGTTAGCGATAGCACTAACTACACGTTGTTTCTTTTTCGCAGTGAAGGGAGACTATGTGGATTACAAAACGGGACTTTACCGCTGAGTAGTATGTAATGCAGTGTCTTCCAGCCCCCGGCAAGCCGGAGGTTGATTACACTCCCCTACACGGTTAAATTACTTAATCCCTAGGACTATCTAGGATTAGGGATGCCGGTCTAAATTTGTATTCTAAGTCCTAGATGGCGTATGCAAGAAGGCCCTTCGATAACATCCGCACAACGTGGTAGCGGTACATGCTATAAATATTTTTCATTTTCATTTTGTTAGGATTTTGCAAAGTGCAAGACGCAATCATGCAGTTGCTACATTACTTACCCACCATAGCGTGGGAGTTGGTCGTGTTTTCCAGTGCTTCTTTTGCCATGTCCGTGCACAATGTAGTGCCCCCCCCCCCCCCCCCCCCCCCCCCCCCCCCCCCCCTCCCTTTCCAGCATCCACGTCATCATCAACAAAGATGTTTGTTGACTCTCGGTCTTTGCGCTCTGACAGTTATGTCCGTATGCAACATTTCGTTCGTCGAACTACTTATTTTCTTTTCGGCGTTTTTTGTGGGATGATGTGCGGCGAGAATTCATGCAAGGTCTTTTTGATGCTCTTCATGGTACTTTGGGTTCTTATTTCCGCGACGCTTTGCAGGAGGGCAGTGCTGATGCTGTGGCATGCCTTCCTGTTCCTCGGGCTCATAGTTTTTTCCCTCTTTTCCTCTTTCTGCTTGGTGGTCTCCGCTGCTTTTTCTTGCAAGATGTTTTATTGTTTGTTGATGGTGGGCATGTGATCTGGCAGCAGTAGTTGCTGGCAGTCGACTATACGAAATATCGCGTAGACGAATACAGGTACCCGTACCCGTATCCGACCTGAAGCGATACCGATGCCTGGGATGAAGTAAATAAATAATACACATTTACATCTAAGGATTAATTTATACATAGATGGGGTTTAGCCGCTCGGCACCGAGAAACGGTCACCACCGCCCATCGTTGAAACTGTCAAAGCTCACACCGTCCTGGCTGTGTTCTGACGACGTCGCTCACATCCTAAACCTGACGACTACAATACACGCCCGGCTCCACAAGCCCGAAGAATGGCGAAGAAAAAGAAAAGGGCTACAAAACACAAAAGCGGGGCGCAGCGTCATGGGACCGGGATGGAGGTGTTCCTGGAAGAGGCTCGCGAGGAGATGGTTGCGCTGGACGCAATATTCGGCGCCGACTTCGCTGCGCACGACGACGGCCGAGGCTTCGACCTCCGCGTCGTGCCGCACCCCGGCGAGGCGGAATCAAACTTTGTATCGGCTGCGCTGAAGCTCAGGTCATTTACGTAGTATTACCATTCTGTGACGCTTTGTATATGTCGCCGGAGCGAGGGGCGGAGGGAAGATGGATGGGGTGATGGCGGGCTGTCGCACCTTCGACTCCCGTCGACTTCCGAAAGCACCGAGACTGTCGCTAGTTCTTCTTTGGAAAGAGCTTTACGATTGTGCATAGGTTGATGATACTAGGGGGTCTGGGATTAGAAGGCCAAGGGGCGGTCGGAAAGGGGGAGGTGGCGCGGTGTCTGAGTATCCCGTGTCGCTGTGCGTAGGTACCCTAATCATTACCCTGCAGCGCAGCTAAACCTAAAGCTGGAGGCGGCAGAGAACCTCAAGGTGCGGCTGCTCTGTTCCGGTGTCAGGGGGCTGCTGTGGCATCCCACTCAGCTATGGGATGCCATTAAAGCTGACAGGCGGCTGCTGCGTGGTCGCAGGCGGTGGAGGTGCGCAAAATAGCCAAGGCGCTGCACACCGCCGCGGCGCAGTTTGCGAAGGAGGAGCAGGTGTGCGTGTTCGACCTGGTGAATGTCGCCCAGGCCGCCCTGCAGGTGGGTGGGCTCTCTCACAGCATGAACCCAACTACTTTCTTTCGCACCTTTTTTGCACGCGGAGGCTCACCCGCTGCCCCAACCCGCCTCAGGAGGTCAACGTGCCACCAAAGGACTCCGAAAAGGTTGTCGCCCCCCTCATCCCCCTCTTCCTCGTAGCATTCTATTCTCTAGTGAGCATGAGAGAGAGACAGCATGTGTGGGGATAGAGGGGGAGGGAGGGTCTGCTAATGCAGAAGTATCACCGTCGATTGTGTGCCCCATCCAGTGAATTCAGCTGACATCGTTTCTGCTTGACGCCTGGTGAGCAGTCGCTGTGGCACAAGATGCAGGAGCGTGATGACCCCAACGATATGGATCTCAGTGTCACAGAGCTGGCTTGGGAGGTAAGGGGGGATGGGAGTATTTCTGATCTGAGGTTCACCGCATCATTATCTGGTTCGCCCCCTTCTCATCAACATCTACCTCTTCCCTCCTCCTCACTCTTCACCCCCTTCCCTCTCTCGTCTGCCTGACCAGGACTTTCAGGATGACTTCACCAGTGGACTGTTTGGCGATGACGGCCCCGTGCTCGCTGTGAGTCACGCCTTCGTTTCTTATTCGTTGCTGCTGTACTCTGGAATTCATGCAATGGGCACGGTGCAGGACTGGAGATCGGAGCTGAGCCGATGTGTGTGTGTGTGTGTGTGTGTGTGTGTGTGTGTGTGTGTGTGTGTGTGTGTGTGTGTGTGTGTGTGTGTGTGTGTGTGTGTGTGTGTGTGTGTGTGTGTGTGTTTGGTGGAGCTGCAGCTGCCTGTGTTGAGTGTGAAGGGTCGGAAGACTGAGGATGCTGCGCTCTTGGATGCCGTCAGCCCCTCGGTAGTTGAGCAGCCCGTTGATTCGGGGATAGGGGCAGTCCGCACGGGTGGGAGCCGGCAGGAGGGAGCTGGGCAGGAGACATGCGCCCGACCGGAGAAGGTGGCAGTGGGTGTGAGTGATGGAGAGGATAGCAGTGGGGAGGGTGTAACCAAGATAGCGGAAGAGGAAGAGGCGGATGAGGAGGATGAGCTGGAGGAGGACCACGTGGAGGAGGAGGAGGAGGAGGAGGAGGAGGAGGATAAAGAGGAGGATGGGGAGGAGGAGGAAGGGGAGGAGGAAGGGGAGGAGGCATCGAGTAGTGGTGGCAGTGACGGGGGAAAGGGGGAGGGGGAGGGGAGAAAAGCCTTTGGGGTGTCCCTTGCGCTGCAGAAGCCCTTTGGGAGCCTCTCTTCGGTGTCGTCAACTGACTCAGATGCCACTGCGAGGTGCGCGCCCCGCCTCTTCTGCCCCTTGCTCCTGGCTTTGCCGTCAGTGGTGCTACATGGAATTATCACGTCTGTATTTCACCTCTCTTCGCTTTATTTTCATTTATTTCACTGATCTTTACTTTATATATACCCATTATGTTCCGATATATATCAATTTTGTTTTTTTATTTCATTTCCTGTGACCCCGCTTCGCCCATCCATTGCGTCTATACTTGCATCCCGTTTTAACGGATTTCCATCATTTTCTTTGGATTCATTCAACTCGGTTCGGTTCCATTTTTCTTCCAGCTCGACTTTAGCTTTCAGCAATCCTTTCACCACTTGTTAGTACCCTCCGTTTCTACTTGTTACATTCGATAATTTATTTTGTTTGCTTAATTGATCATTCCGTTTCGCACCTGTTCAATTTCTCTTATAATGCTGTATTTGTCTTTACTTTGCGCACTCCATTTCTTCCCTGTTTCTTCTGAACTGCGTTTCATTTTGCGCACTGGAATGATTTCCGGTTATCAATTAATTCATTTGTTCATATACTTACATTTCATTTTATTCCAATTTGGTTTGTTTTTCGTAGTGTGCTTGTGCACGCGGTCTTGTTCCATTCGAGAAGTGTCGTAGCTTGTTGACTTGAGACGCGCCGAGTCGTTTTCATGTCTTGTCTCGCCGTTTGATTTGTCTTTTTTTTTTCCTTTTTAGCATGTCCTAATCACCCATCCATATGTAAACGAACTAACATAGCCACACCCCCCCATCCCTCCCCTCCTTGGCAGCACATGGTCGCGGTCTCGGTCGCAAGCAAGGCCAGCCCATGTTGGAAGGTTGTGGCAGCTCCCCGGCTCCACTTCCACCTCCCAGGCCGGTACCAGCGCCACCGCAAGTCGCGTGAGCAATAAACCCACCAGCGTAACAGGCGCCAGCTGGTCCCGGCTGGGCCGCTCCTTCACTGGTCTCCCGCATCAGGCGCGCAGCTCCCCTCGCGTATTACCTTTCCTCAGTGCGCAGTTACCCGCTTCAACCTCTCCCTTCCCTCCTCATCCCCAATGCAGACGTACACACACACAGAATGGCACACCATCAAATCGAGGGAAATGAACGTGAATCTACCAATCTTATACGGTTTTTGTCTGTGGACTCTCCTATCTTCGACGACATGACTCTATTTGGGTATATTTTGATAAAGCAATACATAAGTATGATCCTCAAGAACAGACTACCTGAGAGGATATGGACTCCGTGATTAGGTGATGCGTCTGCTAGGACGGAGTCGTTCGATGGTTGGGGGAGCGATTGCGGGGGCGACGCAAGATGAAGTGCAACAGGAGCAGCTAAGGGCGGAGCTGTTGACGGGGCATTTGGTGCTCAGGGCCACCGCGGATATGGCTCCCGCGGAAATGGAGGGCGTCATCAGCAACCTACGGGTAATTTTCTCTGACCCTCCCCGATTTTCCACACTCCATCTACTCTACTCGCTCGTCGTCAACAGAGCCCCGCCGCAGAGACAGACGGTTGCATGGCATGGGCGTGCAGGAGATGGGCTTCCTCGCGCGATGGGTGGCGCACTGTCTCATCCATCAGCCCAAACTTTTTCGTAAGGCATTTGCAAAGGCTTTCACTGCTGAGGCGAACCGAGCGAATGAGGTGTGCTGCCCCTCCCCCTACACAGCTTTCTTACACAAACAGTATGAGAAGGCTCCAACTGTCGAAACACCCCCCATGGGTTTTATGCTTTGGGTGGCTTGGTTAAGGGAAAGGCGAGCTGAAGGGTCGCTAAACTTTGTTCGGGGTGTTAGGCGGCGGACCCGGCGATCGCGCCCGTATTGCGGAGCTTCTGGAGGCCGGGGGAGGGACCGCACATCAGCGCGCAGCAGGATCGGCTGACGCTGCAGATGCGGCAGCAGACGGGGCAGTACTCGTCGCGCTACGAGACCGACTTTCAACAGCTGCGCAAACTGGTTTGTGCACCTGCTCCTTCACAATGGAGCCGTGCGTAGCGCGAAAACGCATTGCTTGAATTTGTGAAGGCATGTTGGGTAGAGATGTGGATTTGGCGTGTGGGTGGAAGGTTGTATGTATTGGTGTGTATGTGGGGCTGTGTACGCATCAGACCTAAACAGGAGGGAGCACAAGCGCGCGCGTGCGTGTGCGAGTGTGTGTGTGTGTGTGTGTGTGTGTGTGTGTGTGTGTATGTGTGTGTGTGTGTGTGTGTGTGTGTGTGTGTGTGTGTGTGTGTGTGTGTGTGTGTGTGTGTGTGTGTGACTTAGCGAGAGAATGTGTGCATGTTTGACAGGGACACAGAGAGTGTGTGTATGTGTGTGCGTGTGTGTGTGTGTGTGTGTGTGTGTGTGTGTGTGTGTGTGTGTGTGTGTGTGTGTGTGTGTGTGTGTGTGTGTGTGTGTGTGTGTGTGTGTGTGTGTGTGTGTGTGTGTGTGTGTGTGTGAGAGAGAGAGACTGCGGGTGTGTGGGCGTGTGTGAGTATGCGTGAGTGTTCGTGTGTTCGTGGGGCTGTTGTGTATGTGTATGTGTGTGTGGGGGGGAGGGGGGTTGATGATTTAACAGCTATGGCATGTCAATATTCTGTGGCATCGCAGGGCTCGGGCGGATTTGGCGTAGTTATGGCGGCCGTCAACCGGCTTGACGGGCGACAGTACGCCGTGAAGCGCATTCCGCTGCCCACCAGCTCACCCTCTGCGCTCGGCCGCATCATGCGCGAGGTCACCACGCTGTCGCGGCTGCAGCACCCGGGGGTGGTGCGCTACTTTCAGGCCTGGCGTGAGGTGTTTGTGACCGACTCTGACGGCAGCGGGAGCGAGTGCGAGGAGGACGCGTGGGGCAGCGTGTCGGAGGCCACCTCTCCTCGACACACCGACGACGATAAGGGACGACGTGCGGTGGGGTTCTCTCTCACGGGCAGCCGTAGCTTGAAGCACGGTGCGATCTCGAGCGAAGCGACAACCAAAGAGCACATGGAGGCATCGCTGCCGGAAACCGAACCTACAGGTGTGCAGCCTACCCACCGCCTCTCCCGTCTCCTCCCCACGTGCTCTTGACGACATTTCCCCCACATTCCATGCTCGGCGGCTGCGTCGATTACACTGAAGTCTTAGTAAGGTGCGGGGATGGCGCCCAACAGCTGGAACGCGGGTGCCCATTCTGCGCGAGGTGCTCTACATTCAGATGGAATTCTGCACGAGAACACTGCATGAGGTGATCAACCAGGTGAGCTCCGCCCCCATTTTCGACACAAGCAAGCGAACACACACACACACACACACACACACACACACACACACACACAAACAAACACACACACACACACACATATACACGGACAAACGCGGTCGCACAAACACCCAGTCACACACGCAAGCACGCACGCGCCTATCCAGTCACGCCTTCACCCCCTCAATGATTCATCACTCTCTCTCTCTCTCTCTCTCTCTCTCTCGCTCTCTCTCTCTCTCTCTCTCTCTCTCTCTCTCTCTCTCTCTCTCTCTCTCTCTCTCTCTCTCTCTCTCTCTCTCTCTCACACACACACACACACACACACACACACACACACACACGCGCGCGCGCGCACGCACATAAGAGATGTATGTACACACACGCGCGCCCAAGTCGATGACCATGTACCTGCTCGATCTTAGAACATTAAAGCTCTCTTTCGGTCACAACTATATCAGGACGGAGGGCTGGACGACGTGGATGCCTGGGAGGTTCTCCGTCAAATTTTGGCCGCGCTGGCTCATGTGCACAGCCAGGTAAACTGTCTTTGCGGCCTTCCTTTCTCTTTCATGCTTTCAACTAGACCATTATTATATGAGGCCAGTGTTAGTCATCGCGGCTGACTTGTTGTGGGCTTGACACTCCTCTCCCAGGGCATCATTCACCGAGACCTCAAGCCTGCCAATATTTTCTACGACGCTAAGGGGGACATAAAACTCGGCGACTTTGGGCTGGCCAAGTACAGCGACGCAGACGATGGAGGCGCGGTCGTGGGCGGCGGGGCGGCCAGCGGTGGTGTCGTGGCTGATGGCGCGGGTGGGGGCGGGGCTGAATACCACAACTCTCGGCCTCGGGACGGTACGGCGGCCTCGCCGCACTGGCACGATTTGCAATTGTCGACTCCGTTGACGCCGGTATTGAAAAAGGAATAAGCCGCCGCGTTGATGGCAGGGCTGACCGCGGAGACGAGCGGTGTGTTGGGGACGACGGTGTACATTAGCCCAGAAATTGCATATGGATGGGCGGAGTATGACGACAAGGTACGGCGGGGCAAGGACGGGCGGGGCTTTCAACGTCGATACAGCTGCCTCCCTTTGTCAATTAACAATCCGTCTGTGATGCGAAAGGCCTGACTCACCTGGGCGTTTTCGATGTACTCGGTATTCAAAGTCTCTGTAGCAGTGGGTGCAAGCGTTTGATGAACTCGACATATGTCGTCGCCGCTGAGGCGGGCGTAGCTAACAGTATCGTAATATTTTTGGCCAATTATCCTCAGTCCTTATTATTGGGAGGGTTTCTCCATGACTATACATCGGCTGTGATCGGGCGTCGTTGGGGTGTCGCGATGTCGATGAAATAGCCGTCGCCGACGTGTTCGGATCGACACCGAAGACAGATTAGCGTTGCCGATGCATGCACGCTTTACAATGATAAGGATGCTATGATATGGCGTCATAATGTTTGTTGATTTTGTGCTCTCCATTCTCGTTTTAATGTTTTACGTAAGAAGGAGCTGTCGTCAGAACGACTTATTCGGTGTCACAATCCTGGGGAGTCTATCTGTCAGTGACACCCTTTCGCGACCTACCCTTCAAGCCACACCGTGACTGAATCTGCCGAGCGATGCTGCTGCCATACGGTGCAGGTGGACATCTACAGTCTGGGAGTTATCGTGTTTGAGATGTGGCACCCGTTTGCCACCGCGATGGAGCGGTTCGTGCTGCTGCGCGACTTGCGCGACCGCGGCGAAATGCCTCCCGACTGGGAAGTAGGGCACCCCAAGGTCAGGCGACGCCGTTCACGGTAGTGAGAACTAGTCGGGATCCCGCCTAAAGACGAGTTCTTCGTTATAAAGATCATCGACGGCTTTTGGGGTTTGCTATTCTTTCTTTGAATAGCGCATTCGTGTTCGTTAATGGCTCTGAACGTGCGTCATCGGTTTGTCGGGCCGTCCGATGTGGTGCTGAACGACCTCACAGGTGGCAGCACTCGTGCGATGGCTGATGGCGGCCAACCCCGCGCAGCGGCCCAGCGCTGCAGAGGTGCTCGCCAGCGACGTACTTCCGCCATTGGTGGGCGACGAGCAGCTGAAGGTAGCCGCGCCCGTCCCGTGCCTCGGCAAAGGACGCCCCGTCAGGCGACCCTTGCCTGGCTGTCGAGGATTTTTAAATTATATGCGGTAACAGAGGCACGTGGGCGGACGCTGTCGATGATGTGGATATATGAAATTTCCAATAACTGTCATTGGCGGTTTTGTTATATTTTAACTATGACCGGTATGGTTCGTATAATCCAGGTATTGTTAGATTTGCGATGTTGATTGTTTCGATTGCCGATGTGGTCGTCGATGTCCCATCCAAAATTGGAGTGTTTTTGCAATGAAATGCCGATCCACACCAATAATGCTATTATTCTGGGTGTGTGAATTTATTGGCAATTTGCGTAATTAAGAGATAGTGTTTTTAGCAACGATGTATGTATCTATCTTTCTATCGTGATGGATGTTTGAAGCCGACGAGTCGATGGGCGATACGTAACGGAAGTGTTGGCCTTGTGGTGATACGCTGTCGACGATAACATCGATGAGTTTCTCTTTCGTAGCCTGAGTCGACAACGCTACCGCGTCGAATATCGGATTTGCGCGAGTCCGTTTTCCGAGCGAGCTGTCGTTCTTGCGGCGTGCAGGATTTACTGCGGAGCCTGCCCTCCAACCCGATCGCACGCAGCCGCACGGTGCAAGCTATCTTCGAGTTTGCGGCCGACGCGAGCAGCATGGTGAACACGAAGGACGTGCTGTCGGTACAGCAGATGCCGGGGTGCCCCTCGATGGAGGCGCGGAAAATGGAGGCGCGGAAAGCGGTCACGGCGGCGATCAAGGACGTCTGCGATGCGCACGGCGCGGTGGTGATGAAATCGAGCCTGGTGGGCAACGCGCAGGTGTCGATGGCCAAGCAAGCACCCGCCCTGTTGGTGCCCAGCGGTACGCTGCTGTCGTTGCGCCACGAGATGCGCTACGCTTTTGCCACTTGGCTGGCCGCCCAGGCCAATATCGGCAGGTGAGGGGCTACATTAACGAGTGACAACCCTCGACACATCGTGGCGCTAGACGATATTGAGTACCAGCGTTTGTATAAAATCAAACCTGATATGATAAAACATATGATGGAATTGACATACATCAAAGTCGTAGAGCATCGTTACATCGAAAGTGTTGGCTGTCATCGAAGACAGAACCCAATGTTAAATGCAAACGACGACGCGTAATCCCGAACGGTTTATGAATCGCCAATTTTATCATATATCGACGCTATGACACGTTCAACTTTCGCAAATACTCACAGCTCGTGGTATGAACCGTTTTGGCAATCTAACTTTCGGAAGCCGAGGCAACGTATGTGGCCATCCATTGATGGCATCGAGGCCTCTTCATTGGCTGCCATGAAGAAGGGCTCGGCTTTGTTTTGCCCTTTTTTTAGATTGTTATAAGAGACCGGCCTTGATTTTTTCCCTGGAAAGTCTACGACTGTGCTTTCCTTCTCTGCCGGCCTGACGGAAACACCCACGTGAACACTATTTCTCTTGTCGTCAGTTGGACGGGCGAGGCGATGCGGCGCTACGATGTGGCCTCAGTGCACCGCTCCGTCTCGGGCAGCCCCATCCCGCGCGAGTACCTCCAAGTGAGTATACCCCCCCCCCCCCCCCCCCCCCCCCCCCCCCTTCACCATTCCTGTTCCTTGCCTTCCCATTGTATATTTCCTTTCCTTTGGTCTTGTCTTTTCTTTCCTTTCCCCCTTCTCGCAGTTTCCCCTTCCCCGCAGTCTCCTTTGTTAACCTCACCAATTTTTTACCCTGTCCATTTCGCTTTCCTCCTTTCCCTTTTTCCCTCTTCCCTCCCTTCCAATTTCCTTCACCCAAGCTTGCACGTGTCCTCCTCCTTCTCCTCTTCCCCTTACCCCCCCTTTCCATCTCCCTTTCCATTCGCCCTCCCTTTCTCTTTCCTTTCCATTGTATTTCCCTTTCCCCTGTCTCCCCCTTCCTCGCGGGTCCCCGCCCTCTCCTTTGCCCTTTTCTCTTTTCCTTCCCCTTTTTCCTCCCCCCCCCTCCCCGTTTCAGCTCCAGTTCCCTTCCTCCGCCCATTTCAATTTCCCTTATTCTTCCCCAACATTTCTATTTCCACCCCCCTTTCCCCCTTTCCCTTCCTTTCCTCATTCCACGCCGTTTTCCCTTTCCCCTTTTCTGTCGCCCCCCTACCCCTTCCCGTTTCTATTTTACCTTCCCTTCCCTTTCCTAGCCGCTTTCTTTCCCCAACCCTCCCCTCCCCTTCTACTCGCCCCCTTCCCTTTCATTCCTCGCCTTCCTTTCCACTTCTATTTCCGTTTCCATTCCCTTTCCTTTCCAATGCCGCTCTCTTTTCTCCTTTTCCCTCCATCCCCATTTCCATCTCCCAACCCCGTTCCTTTCTCCCCTCTCCCCCTTCCACCTCTGGTTTCCCTTTCGCTTCCCCTCTTTTCTTTTATGTTTACCATTGTTGCAGTATCGGTATTTCGAGCATTTCATTTACCAGTTCGCTTCCCCTCTCCTTTGTCACCTTTGCCTCCGGCGGCTCTCATGTTGCTGGTATGCAACGGCAGGCGGACGTCGACCTGGTGAGCCCCGCGGGCGGGAAGATGGTGGAACGGCTGCTCGCAGAGGCGGAGGTTATCAAGGCGACGGTCGAGATTGTGGAACTAATGGGGCCACTGGCAGCTGCGGGGGCGTTTGAGGCGAGCCTCCTCCCTCCCATCATCGTCCCTCCCCTCCTTCATCCTCCCTCCCCTTATCCTCCTCCCTCTCTCAGACTCTCTTCCCCCCCCCCCCCCCCCGTTACGCTTGCTCGTCTCTTTATCTCTTCGCTGCATCGTGCATCTGCGGCCTTCCCTTCTTGTGCTTGAAAGTAATTCCCTTGTAAGTAGCAGCCATAATTGCAGTCTATAATTCTCATTTCAGTTTGGGTTTAGTGACCTTGTGTAGGACTGTAAGGGCAAGGCTGCCATTTTTCCCTGCGAGTTGAGAAATTACTGACGTTCCTTTTTGGCGGTGTGTGTGTGTGTGTGTGTGTGTGTGTGTGTGTGTGTGTGTGTGTGTGTGTGTGTGTGTGTGTGTGTGTATCCGTTGGGGGTCTAGATTCGCCTCAGCCACCGCAGCCTGCTGCAGCTCGCCATCCAATTCATCGGCCCCAAAAAGGAGCAGCAGCCGAGCGTGGTAGACCTGCTGGTCAGTCAGGCGCTCGGCGTCTCCCCCATCCTACCCGACGCCCGCTCAAAGCGTTGGCCATCCGTGCGAGTGGCACTGGAGGTGAGCGCCACCGGTCCTCTCAACCCCCATCTACCAAAGTTCGAGTACACATTCCACCTTTAGATGTGCTGCCTGCCACGCGGAACACCGAATCGAGCGCGCAAAGACAGATGCGATGTTGTGATGTGGAGCGCCTCATCAGCTGATTGTACTATGTTACGGTCGAAGTGAACCATCAGATGCAAGGGCGGCAGCCGTTGAAATGTTATTGTTCATTTCAGATCGATCCATTTTTGCGTATGCTGGTTTTGTTTGCTCTGTTGTGTTCTCCCATGCTTTGCTTGCCCTGTGTTGATTTATCTGTTTAGTTTTGTGTCAAGTTGCCATAGATTGCCCCGTCTCGTTCTTAATGTGTTCCGCGAGGTGGCTTCTAATTTTTTGAGCTGTACATTTTGTCCAATTGGGCATTACATTACACTGCATTGTATTATAGGACATTGTATAACTTTACATTACATTACATTATATTACATGACACGGAATACATTACATTGCCTTGCATTACAGTATATTTCACTTTCTCATTAAATCACACCACATTACATTGCATTCTACTCCATTCCATCACAATTCACAACTTAGCGCTGAATAACATTCCATACCACTTCGTTGCGTTGCGTTGCGTATCGACCCGTTAGATGTTATACAATTTATTTGCATCTTCGCTTTATTGTCTATTATTCTGTATTGATTGCATTTGCTGGGCTATCTCTTGCACTAATAGACCCTATTCCACTTTGTGATATTCTCTCTACCGATTTCCAGCCTCGGGTGGCGTACTGACTAGAGACAACGCAACCATTCCCTTACGCGAATGCTGCCATATACTCCAGGGCTTTGCAACTGCGATGTCTTATCTTAATTTCCACACCTCCAACGTTGTAAGGCTTATCATCCAAAATTGCAAACCCGAAGTGTGTGATCCATATTTCTAATGGCAAGTTAAGAATCCAAGAGTAGGAACGTGTTCTTGGTGAGATGCGCGAGCTGCCGCGCCTGCCGCCTCGCCAGGGTCTGGGCCTCCCGGCCGCGGGAATCAAGCGCGCGCGGCAGCTGATGGTCGGCATCGCGGGCGATGCGGAAGCAACGATCACCCGTCTCGCGGCGATTCTGCCGCGCAGCTCCCGCAAGGTGAAACCCACGCACAAGTCGCAATGGAATCGGCGTCGACCAACTGCGGTGATGGTGGTTAATCAAGAAAGTGTCTGGCATGGGTTTTAGGGTTGGTTGTCTAGGGTTGAGTGTTTTCTAGGTTATGAGTTTGTGGGTGTGTCACGTTGAGGCGGTATTGGATGTGGTGCAGGACGACCGCGCGGGGAGTGCGTCGGAGGTGCCGTGCTTGGCGGAGCTGCTCTGTCTGCTTGGCCACCTTCGCGCTTGGGGCATCCCGTCCGCCGCGCTGACAGTGGACCCGCTGATGGCACCGCACGCGGAGTACTACTCGGGCGTCATGTTCCAACTCCACCTGCTGCCCACCGCTGCTTCCGGTGGGCCCCCATCCTGCGCGAGATCATCGACCCCGCCTCCTGCAATACATGCTCCCCGTCTTTCCCTCTCTCGAACATCCTCCCACTTTTACTTAATGACTCAAACACACACACACACACACACACACACACACACACACACACACACACACACACACACACACACACACACCCACACACACACACACACACACACATATATATATGCGTGTGAGGCTGCTAATGGACGCGTATTTTTCTTTTTGATAGCAACAACATCTGGAGCAGGAGCGGCCGCGCGTCCGACCGCCTCACCGCAGCCCAACACCCGCACCCACGTGCTGGCCATTGGTGGGCGGTACGACGGGCTGATGCGGGCGCTGTGGCCGCGAGGTGCGGCGGTGGAGGTGCCGCCGCCCAGCGCAGTCGGTGCCACCATCAACGCAGAGCGACTCATCAGTCTCCTCCTCAGCCGCCGAGGTACTGCAGGGACTCCCCTCTCCTTTTCATGCACTCTCTCTCCCTTACCCCCCCCCCCCCCCCCCCCCCCCCTTCTCACGACTCCCTTGTCTTTCCTTTTCTTTCGAGGGTCTAGGGTTTTCAGTTGACCTAGAATCAAATTAACCTACAATCGTGATACAGCAGCCATTCATCCCTTCCCCAGTTTTTCTCTCCGTCCCCCCTTACCTGCCCTCCGCTGTTTCCTCACATAACCCTCACCAACGGAAAAAAGCGTCTGTCCAACTCGCTTTAAGTCTCTGTCCTGGACGATGTTTAGGGCTTTATGGAACCCTAAATGATATTAATGATTCCAAAAAAATAGATAAAACGCCAAACGATTCTCGTCAATAGCCCTTAAATGATTTAACCCTAAAAGTAAAGTACCCCTCCCCCTTAAAAACTAGACATAAACCCTAAACTTAAAGCCCGTCATTTTGCAGCCCCTTTATTTTTGCGGCCTATCAAAACCAACCCTCCCTCCATGCCTTCCTTCCTCCCTCCCCCTCCCTTCCTAGACCCTCAAACCCTAAAGACCCTTTCCCATATTGATAAATAAGTGCGTTATAGTGGGTGGTGAGGGCTACTGACTCAACGATTGGGTCGACAATGGCGAAGGGCGCGAGGAGGGCGGGCGGAGGCCGGCGGGGGTGTCGTTGAGCACGGCGGACGTGCTGGTGTGCGCGCGGGGCGGCGGCGGTCTGCTGTCGGAGCGGATGGAGATGGTGGCTATGTTGTGGGCGGGTGGCATCCGGGCGGAGCTGCTGCACGCGGCGCAGCCCAGCCTAACGGAGCAGTACCAGTACGCGAGCGCGCGGGGGGTGCGGTGGCTCGTCACCATCAACGGCGCCCGCTTGCGTAGCGCGGATACCGTGGAGGTGAAGTGCCTCGAGCGGCGCATCGAGGAGCAAGTGGCGTACCACGAGGTGGTGCGTTACTTGCATTCCGCCCTCCATCATAGCGGCGGCGGCAGCAGCGGCGGTGGCCTTAGCGGTAGTGGACCTAGCGGAGCGGGGCAACAACGATTGCGTCCGGGATCGGGTCCTCTTGCTTCCGGAAGCGGCCCACCGGGGCACCACCACCATAGCGGGGAGCACGAGGCGGTAGAAGGGGAGGAGGAGGTGGGGAACGGGAGCGCGGGGCGAAAGGGCCGCCGAGCTCGGTTGCATGTCTGAATTGCGCCAACTATGATTTCAACATCGTTGCTAGATTATCCAAAGGGGGGGGGGGGGTTCGCGGCTGGTTAGCGAGCACGGTGCGAGGTAAGCCGCCTGACTTGTATTTGCAAAGTTAGATTGTGATTTAAGACACATGTATCAATACTAGAGCAAAACAGAAGATAAACACACATTTTTCCACATTTCCGCTTGTTTGTCGTACTTGTGGACCCCCTCCCCCTCCCCCCCCCCCCCCCTCCCTCTTCCCCCCCTCGTTTGGTCGTTATTCACAGTCTACGCGTGAAGCCACCACTATCGTTAAACTTCGGTTTTTCCAACCACGGACGCGGAAGTATTGGATGAGTCGTGGGCAATGCCTTTCGTGCGTTTCGCGCATCATGGGCGGTGCTTTCCAATCTTGGTTATGTCGTCTCGCGGGAACTGTTTTGGATGCCCTTGGGTTTGGTGTTGAGCTTCTTTCATACTCATAGCTCACACAATATGCCTCGACCACAATATAATAACTACGATATGTACCAAGGCCTAATTTCCACGAACCACTACCACATCTCGAGCTACACAACACCCACCGACATCATATGTCCACTCGACAAGTAGACGTGGACGAAGACATAGGCGCATCCTCTTTCACACGCTGCCTCGTATGTAATCCAACCATAAGACATCCTACCAGCCCAACTCATCGACCGGGCTCACCGACCCGACTTCATTGGCCTCCTAGAATCGCGCCTCGTGGGGCACTCCTCACGACGTCGCTACTCTACCACTCGCAAAATCTAAATCGGTGAATGAGAATATTGCACGGATCCAAATCTTAAGGAAATTCTAAATCCCCCTTTCCAACGCACTCCGCTCACATTGGGTTGCAACCCACAGATAGAAAACATTCCTATCATCATGATGCGCACGGGCACAACACACGCGGACACGCCCTTACTTTAACTCGCATCGCCTCTCTCATCGACCCGAGAAATTTCCCGCAAATCTAAGAAGCCGCCTCCTCCCCCAACCCGAGGCGCTACACGTAGCATCTCCCGTCTATACATCCACTATCCAATGGCCACACCACTTACACCGCATCTACGGCATGAAATTTCCCACTACTTGCAAACAACGTCACCGCACCTCCCCACTCAACAAACCCTTAACTCGAGAATACGCACCTTTCGAGACTCTCCCAAGAAAGGGTAAATCCCCAAAATGAGCTCGGAGAGTATATACAAAGAAACCACGACACGTAGCCTTTTACATTATCATATTTCCTAGATGGTATATGCAAGAAGGCCCTCTGACAATCACTAGCGTAGAACAGATAATTGTTGTAAAATACTTTCACTTCCATTACAAAGTCTTAAAGAATTAGTTCTTCCATCCCGGCCGTCCCGTCACTCTCACGTAGGCTTGATAATATACCCGGCTTATTAGGGCGCCATAGCGACAACACGACGTTGCAACGACTTCCGTTGTCCGTGGGGCTTGCGATCATGGCAATTCGAAATGTAGCAAAAAATCGAGTGTAGCAATTGTCTGGACTAATCACTACGACTAGCTAGTAGGGATGCAAGAGAAAGTGAAAATGACATTATTATGCAGTGATATGTATCAATCTATGTTTGTGTGTGCATATTGTCAAATGTCACTCGTTCTACGCTCCACATGCCCCGCTCTCTCTCCATTCCGGGTGCGGCGCATAGCCGTGAAGGTGACGATGCCTTATCAAGAGGGGAGGCTACCACGTTGCTTCATGCCTCCGGGCTCTACTTCCCCATTTCCAACACCGGCTATGGCTCGCACCCGCCGCGTACCTCAATGATTCGGGCCACCATTTTTAGCGACGTGCTTTCGCGCTAACTATCTACCTCAGACCGCCCGGGGCACTCATCTCGATAATAAAAAGGGGTACTCATGAGCGATGGGAAGCGCGGACGCGACGATGAGATCGCAAATTTCTATTTTCTTATCCCTCGAGCGTTTCTTACGGAAACTACGCGTGAAGGATATGAAGCCCTTTGTGGCGGTTAGCCTCCTCAAGCTAAACGCTAGCACAAATCAGTTCTAATCTCTCTAGTTCCGACGTTGCAGGATGGCAAAAGATGTTGTTGGTGAAAGATGTTTGAGAAGATGTCTCACTGATGTACTTTAGCAGTATATGTTTGTAAGTGAACAATGGAATTATTAAATGGTTATGTCACCTCCCTCTACTGCACTGGGCTTAAATAGGTTTTTTGCCAAGCTAGCTTACGCCTGCTTGCTTCGCTTACGTGTCAGGCGTTAGAGCTTTCCAACCGTCGTCATCTGTCTTGAGACGCGGCTCGTCTAGCATGGAGAATCACGACGCGGCCTATTTTGCATCGGAGAACTCGCTAAGGCGCGTCTTCTAGCTAGTTAGATTAACTGTGCGTATCTGTTCGTACCGGGAGGTACTGGTCGTATAGTAGCATTAGTACTTTTATGAATATTGCTTCAGCGACGTACCCACGTTTGTACGTCCGTCCGATGGAAAAGTACGAATTTGATTTAGTAACGAGTACCTGTACAATGTCATGCAATGTACTGTTGCATGACTGTACTCGTCACACTCGTACCCTCCCCCTCTTGACATATCTTTGAGGCCGCTGCGAGGCAGACCTCCGTGGTCTAAGCTCCTTTACTGAAGCAGTTACTGGGAGTCGGGAATGCGCGCTGGGAAAGCGTGCATGAAGTCGATGTACGCCTGAGTCTTGGCAAACTTGTGCCATTGGGGCGTCTCCAAGAAATCTTGTAACGTTGTGGTCCGGTGTACTTCGTTCAACCGGTGCCAGACAGGTGGAATGTCGTCATCAGTGAAGTGTGTCATGAAGAGCAGATATCTGCCTCGTCGTCCAAGTAGAGACTTGATGCACACAACAAAGATGTCTGAGACGTCAAACTCCTCGTCGTCTCCTTCAGGAACAGTTACCGGGACAGCTTGTCGTAGCGGAGTGGTAGAACATGGTCGTAAGTTGCTCACATGGAACACATGATGTAAGCGGACTGTCGCTGGAAGTTTCAATCTGTAACTATGTTTCCCAATTTGCTCCTCCACTGTAAAAGGTCCAAGCTGTCTGTCTCTGAGTTTTCGGTTCGGTTGTCCACGTAGAAAAAGGTTTGTTGTGACGACTTACACCTTGTCTCCTCTGGCGAAGTGTGGCGTTGTAGACGGTTCTGTGCGCGTTTGCATCTCGTCTTTGTGCAGCGGTAACACTGAGCGTACCAGAGTATGTACGTCATGTAACACTTCCAATCGTTTTGTTGCATCTAGCGAAACTGGAATGGAAGGTCGCATGCTGAACAGCATGCCAGGAGGCTCCTCAAGAGAGAATCCAAAATTAGCCTCGAACGGTGTGTGCTCAATTCCGAGTGCACTGGAGGCGTTGTACGCAAATTTCACTTGTGGTAGTAGCGTTGTCCAATCAGAGCCACCATAGCAACAGAAGCAACGAAGAAGCTTCTGAAATGTGCAGTGCACTCGCTCCGTCAGTCCGTCTGTTTTTGGATGTCGACTGGAAGACATGTTGAGACGCGTCCCAAGGCGTCGCCAAAGAGTCTGCCATAAGGCACTTACGAATTTCGGGTCGCGATCACTGACCAACACACGGGGTAGTCCATGTAAGCGGTAGACTCCCTGTAAAAACAAAGTTGCTTTTTCTTCGGCAGTAACAATCTCTGTACATGGCAGAAAATGGGCGATTCGAGTTAGATGGTCTATTACAATGAGCACATTGTTAAAGCCATTGCTCTAAGGTTAGTGTGTCAAGTAGTCAAGACCAACTGTGTGCCACGGTCAGGGTGGAACCGGTAGTGGGTAAAGAGTCGCAGCCATTTGCGGTCGAATCTTTGCTCGTCGACACACGACGCAGCGTTCACACAAGTCTTTCACATCTACCAACGGTAACTGTCAGATTATTCACCTAGTTTCTCGCCGACTAGACAATACACATGTCGTGATTTAGTACTTGGCGAAAAGAAGGCCATGAAGCGACATCCCTTCTTGTCCGACGCGTCATATTGTAGTCATATTGACGATTGGATCAGGCATGGGCAGCTCACTCGCGTGCGTATGTTGTCTCCGATAGCGCCATTGCCATTTTCACCAAAACAATGCGTTCAATGATGCGGCAAAGAAATGAAGATGGAATTTTGTCGATGGGCTTCTCCACGAGCAAGTCATTAGATGTGACATGCGAAATCCAACCCTATATTACAAGATGAGTTAGAAGCCACGCTTGCGACTATCTGCATGTGTTCGTGGTGGGGAGCAAGATTGGGAAGCCGGCGCGTGCGGCATCATGCGGGGCGACCGCTCGCATTCGCTCCTTCACTCCGTCAAGCTTAGCCGTCATCCGCTCGCCGCGGGCTGACAGTTCCAACATCCGCCATTTGCTGTGCGAACAAAGAATGGCAAGGGAGAAGAGGAAGTGGGTGTGAAACAGGGAGGGGGAGGGGTGTCAGCGCAACACAGCACGCATGCACTCGTTGTCACACAAATCCAAACCCTACTATGCCTCTAAACATAATAATTACTCGCGAAAATTAAATAAGCGAGATCAGAACCGAATGAGCCTAATGGTATACTTTAGACATATTAGCGTAAGATAGATTAATACTTACCGCAGTAGATGACGTCGGCGTATATACTACGAATGTACTGCAAAACCCTATGTCTTGAACCCAAAAGTTTTCAATTTCACATATATGGAGGGGCAGCAGCAAAGTAGCCGTCGACAAAACACATTATCGTAACAATATACGGGTACCCGTACTCGAAAAAAGAAGTAACAGGCCGGCTAGCAATCAGACAAAAAGCTCTCGTGGCCATTCTCAGACCGTGGTTCGCACGCTCCCTTACCGGTCGACAAACCGCATTTCTTCCTCCTCCTCATCGTCGCTGTCATCTTCATTATGCTCCTCTACAGCCTCTCTGTCTTTATTGCTGGCCGTCACCATTTCGACGTACTCTGACGCTGCGTCCTGCGGAGAGAATGGGCCGGTAAGTGTTACTTTGTCTGGAACGCGACTGGCGAGAGCAAAAAACATGAACGGGGGAGGTTACAGGTACTCAGTAATGACTGCACGACTCGAGAAACCTCCTTACGTTGCTCAGAGCCGTGATGCGGACGTCCATCCTCCCGAGCGGCGCCGACCCCTGCAGCATATCGGACGTAAAAGAGTTACCACTTACGCAGTTCCGCCTACCAGGACTTGAATATACGTTAGGGGCACACCTCAAGCCGCTCCGCCCACTCGACGAGGCAAACCGCTTGCAAGAAAGAGTCTGACAGAGACAGGCGGCCCATATCCATCTCCCCGCCCAGGCGGTACAGATCGAAGTGATGAATTGGGGCGCCTATACACGACGGGTACGGCGTCCATTTATTCAGAAAACCGATTTTTTACGCGCAGCATATATATACAGCGAGCAGTTAGTTGTAGTCGGGGTTGACGCCCGACCTGTGTGTTCATCGTACGTGTTCTGGAGAAGATAGGTTGGCGAAGGCACCGGAAAGGTGTCGTCTTCCATTACAGACCGGATGAATGCACGACTGTGGGTCGGTCACACGGAACATCAGTTGCATGCAGGAAAGTGGTGGTGGACGTAAGACATGTTACGCCAGGTACGGCATGAAGTGCCGTAAAGTTGGATAATATCAAAGAATCGCACCCACTGGCGGCGGGATATCGGAGTAGTGGCACATGCCTTACTGTTGGCGATGGTTTTATCGTGAGAAATCAGCTCGTACGTACCTGAATGCGCTCTTTCCCGCGCCCACCTCTCCCACCAGGCAGTAGCAGTCCCCCGCGCGTAAGTCTGCCGCGAACATCGCCGCTGCCGCTTCCGTCCCTCGCTCGCTCGTCGCCAAGAGTCGAAGCGCGCCCTCAGTAGGTGGCCGCGACGGTGCATTGCCGTCATGAATAGCCGACGCAACGACCGTGTGTGCGCTTAAGGGTGACCACTGCCGAGGGGTGCGGGATCGCAGTGGACGGGTCGCGCCGCCGACTGAGCGCCAGCCGTAAGAAGTGGTCGCAGCGCCCGCAAGGCGACTGTGCAGTATTCGTATTTGTACCGCGCAACGGCTCGTCGACATATTGACGCCGGGCGCCCGGAAGTTGCAGATCCGCACCGCGAGAGGCCTGCCTACCGTTGCGTTGATTGATTTGTATCGTGAGCCTACCAGTGAGCCAGAAAGCATGCCTGATTGTGCCTTGAGATGGGGTGAAGCAAGTATGAAAGGGGGCGCACGTTGAGTCGGGCGCACAGTCCGCGCTGTTTTTTATGTCCGTGTATGATACGGGGACATGTGGCAGTACCAGGCGGGTAATATTATGTGATATTAAATTGAAGTTAATAGGATCTATACCAAGGTTAATTAATAGATTATGCCATCTGCCCCTTTCGGCCACAAGCCCATATTTGATGCATTCAAATTAAAATTTTTAAGTTTATTGCAAAATGATGGTATGGGCAGTAAATCCAATATGGACCGGGAGAACAAATATTGTTTTTTAACTGCGGTTTATACTTTACAGGACCCGATTCTGACCGCGGGCTGGTATTCAAATATAGTTCGAATATGGGCCGAGGTCATTGTTGCTGCCCGGGACGATGATGCTGGACGTGGCTAGTCGCAACCGTGTCTGTAGTCGCCACCCCGGGGGTACTCTCCTAAATCAGTGGCGTGGGGTCAAACCCACCTAGCGATAAGTCCAGCATATCCACGGCTTGGGCTATCGCAGGTAAATAGGCGGCGGTGCGACCGGGCACACAGTGTCTTAACAGCCATCCGGCCGGGCCGTGACGAATGACGCATCGTATTGGCATATCATATCGCTAAATAGCATATCATTGGCATATCATTGGCATATCATATCGCTATCTATCTCGGCGGGGGCGCAAAAGAAAAAAAGAAAGTTGACGATTTTTATGATGATGCATTGTACTGGCATTCACATTAGAATACCTGCTGCGGTCAAAACCGAGATTTGAATATAATTCAAATTGAATTAAAATCGTTATCATCCCGGTCCATTTTAGATTTACTTCCCACACCGCCATTTTGATGCAAGATTCCACCGGCATATTTTCAATACCGCCATTTCCAAAAAGTTCAAATGTACAAACATGTACAGGTACAGGTAGTGATGGTTCCGGGCGGGAAGAATGTAAACTTAACAGTACCCGTACTTTTTCCCTGATGCCGGCGGAGGTCCATCCCAACGCGAGGCGCCGATCGCGATGGAAACAGAGCACGTCAGACGAAGCCTGCTCTTTCCGA
Source organism: Tetraselmis chui (assembly GCA_026401115.1). Taxonomy (NCBI): domain Eukaryota; kingdom Viridiplantae; phylum Chlorophyta; class Chlorodendrophyceae; order Chlorodendrales; family Chlorodendraceae; genus Tetraselmis; species Tetraselmis chui. The sequence goes on along the minus strand of JAPMLY010000404.1, from coordinate 86,026 downwards.
CAACACTTTGGCACCTGCTGTTCTATGAGAGCCCGCCCACGATCCATGATAGTAGTCGGTTTATACCCTATGCTTACCTTCGTTTCAGAATGTGAAGGGCTGTGTTAGTTTTCGGTCCCACGCCAGCACGGCTTCCTGCAGTGTCCGATGAATCTTGAGGAGATGTTCGGGGGCTGTTCGGGGCGCTTTCGGAAGCTGTCCTGCGCTTTGAAGTGACGCGAACTCAGAAGGCGTGGCGCTGAGACGCGTGAGACACGGGAGTGGGCGCTAGAGGTGGGCGTAGACGTGACCGTCGTTACCATGCGTCCGGGATACAGTGAACTAGCGGGTGACGAGGAGCGCAATGCGGCAGAGGCCCCATCAGCCGAGCAATCCCGTCGCGGTAGTAGACCGAGCGCCACCGCGCGACGGAGCTGCCTCGGTCAGCCGCGCCTAAGGAAGGACTGGGAGGACATCGAAAGCGAGTGCATCCTAGGTGCGCACGCCACGGTGTGGGAGACGCTGTGGGTAGTGATATTCACGATGGCCGTCGCCAACATGCGCAACCAGGAGCTGCAGGGCTGCCACGATATGGAATGGTACGCCCTCCACTTTCTCGTCTTTTACGGCGTCTCGTTCGCCAGCATCCGCTACGCCACGCGCTTCAACGACGAGGACACTTTTCACACGCTCTTCTGGGTCGCTTTCCTGTTTGGAATATTCGCGCAGGTGGGACTCCCACCTTCCTACGACGACAGTATCACCCTTTGTCCTCTAACATAATCATCTACCCGTGGACACAGATATACGTTTCGGACAGAATTACTTACGCGCATTTATTCCTCCAACACATTTATCGCGGCAGGTTACGTTTCTGAATAACTCCCTTCCCGGTTTCGCGGGCTCCACCGCCTGTATTTACGGCCTGATGACCATCGCGGACATCCGCGTCGCCATACTGCTGCCTCGAGCGCGAGTGTTCTGCCTCTACAGCGCCGCGAGCTACGCCCTCTCCTGTGCCCTCTTCGCCCACCTCTCCGCCTTGCCGACCGCTTACCACGGCGCGCGGCATGAACGTGCGTTGCTGTGGCTATCGGCGACCGTGACCCCGCTCAGCATGCTCGCCTTCAACCTCCTCACAGACGCTGCCAAGCGAGTGCTCGAATGGGACGTGCCGTTGAGCATCGAGCATTTTATCGGCCGTTTTCAGGCAAGTGTCGTAATTACACCTGTCGTCGTTCGTCGTCCGCTTTACTTTCCGAACGACTTCGACAGTTCGACGACGACCGACGCAAGAGCGTGCGTTACTGACCTAATCACCTACTTGCGTACAGGGTCTCCACATGATGATCATCGTCTGCTCCTTCCTCTTCCCCATCGCTCTGCAAGGTGCCAAGTTTGCTGCGTCGTGGCACGCCAAGGCCGTCATCCTGCTGGCCAACCTGTACGCCGTCTTTCTCAAACTCGCCATCTTCGACACGACTCCCTTCGAGCATGCCAACCGTGGCGACGCCGTCAGGCTGCATGCCATCCGTCGTGGCCGCTACACCAAACTCGCCTTTATCATCACCTTTCCGCTCTCCATCCTCGGTATCGCCATGGCCGGCGTCGCTTTCCTCGCAGCGCTGCAGCACCCGGTGCGCCCCGGGATGGTGCGCTCCATGGCCTGCGTCGGCTCCGCCCTCTGCTGGACCACCCTCACCCTCCACAAGGCGCTCCACCTCCCGGTAACCGAGCGCGTGCACTGGAGCAAAGTAACCTCTACCAGCGTCTGCAGCGCCTCCTTCATGCTGCCGCTCGCCCTCGGAATGCCGCCGCTGCCCACGCTCGGCTTCGTCACTGCGCTTACGGGGCTCATTCTGGCGGCTGAGCTAGCGCTGGAGGGGGTGCTGGGCGGAGAGCTGAAGCGGTGGCGTTGGCAGCCGCCGCGACTGCTCAAGGATTGGGAGGACATCGACCAGGGGCACCTCATTGGCGCCAACGTCAGCTCCCACGAGCACATGTTCACCGTGCTGGTGGCCGTGGCGGTGTTCCAGCTGACGGAGCTGCTCCAAAAAACGCACAACCTGCGCCAGTATATTTTCCAGTACCTCGTGTTCTACGCTGCGCTCTCCCTCAGCTTCACGTACGCCTGCCGCTTCAACGACGACGACGCTGCGCACAAGATCCTGTGGTCCGCATACGAGTTTCTTCTCCTGCTGATGCTGGAGGGCGCAGGCAACGCCACCGCCGCGCGCCCCTGGTCCCTCTTGAAAACTTCCACCGCCGCCATGTTTGTCCTCATCGCGGTCGCCCTCTTCGGTCGAGTCGCGCTCTGCATCCGCCGCGCGCGCGTGTTTGCGCTCTACTACGCCGCCGTCGCCCTCCTTCTGGCCGCCCTCTTCCTGGCCATGTGCTTCCAGGAGGGGCTGTCCATGTCGCTCCTGCTCGCCTTTTCCCTGGTCTACGCGCTCAGCGATGCGTTCTTCGTCTTTGTGCTCCTCCCGTGCATCAAGGGGGGAGAGCGGCTGGACGTGCCAATGAACATTGAGTACGGCCCCCTCCCTCTTCCCTCCTTGTCGTGTGCATGGTCTACTCATCGTCTCTCCAACGATATGCCCATCGCGCACGCACCTGTCTTGGTAAAAAGTCTATGCATTTGGTGTTGTTACTGCTTCCTCCTCATCACATCAAAGCAGGTCATCATCCGGGTCATTCGGTGATATATATGTCATCCACATCTAGACCTATCAACCACTTTTTTATCTGCCCCCTCCCTCTCTCTCTCTCTCTCTCTCTCTCTCTCTCTCTCTCTCTCTCTCTCTCTTCTCTTTCTCTCTCTCTCTCTCTCTCTCTCTCTCTCTCTCTCTCTCTCTCTCTCTCTCTCTCTCTCTCTCTCTCTCTCTCTCTCTCTCTCTCTCTCTCTCTCTCTCTCTTTGTGTGTGTGTGTGTGTGTGTGTGTCCTATATCATGGTAGTGTGAATCAATTGACCGCGAGCCAAGCGTCGTGTCACGACGACCTCACCATCGCATTATGTCTTTGGGATTGCGATGTGTGAGCGCTTATTATGACTGCCGTCATCAACGAGAAATTGATAAGCAACAAAGTTAACGCATGGTTCCCAAGCCATCCATAATCACGCAAGGCTACACCTTCTTTAACAGCAACGGTAATCATCGGCATCATCATGATTGCCCCTCAACATCGGTGGCACTGGTGAATGACATATTAGCAATATGCACCGCTGCTTGCCTTTTGTGTTTGTGTGTGTGTGGGGGGGGGGGGGGGGGGGGGGGGGGGGGGGGGGGAGGCCCTCCTGTTTGGTTGGTGATGTCATGGCATGTGACATCTTCGGACTCCGTAGTCGTCTCAGTTCCTCCCTCTGCATGATACTGTGTCTGATTGATTCTCATTCAAATGACAAAGCATGAAATTGTTCTGTCTCTCCCACGGTTGGTTTTTCTTCTTTTCTCATTTTGTATCCTCCTTTTCCTTTTTGATAAGGGATGATGCAGCCGCTGTTGCCTGCTTTCCTGCACCACGGGCTTAAGCTTCTTTGCTTTGTCCTACTTTCTTGCTGGCGAGTTCCACTGCTGTCTTTGTAAATGTTTCTATGAATAGCTTTCAATAAAGGAAACAATGATAATGATATATTATGTTAACATCGCATGATCACGGCTTTGATGGCATCGACAGCTTTCTTACACTTTCGCTTGCATCGTGCCCTCTCAGCGTCGAAGGGCATCGCATCGCATGCTGCTGACACGCCGCCCCATGTTGTTGTGCATGCAGGTACATCGTCCACCGCTTCGACGGCCTCTTTGTGGAGGTGCTCGGCGTGGCGGTCATCGTGCCCAACGCCTTCTACCCCGGAAACTACCAACACTTTTGGTGCGTCCTCTCAGGCGACCTGCTGGCCGCGTCCATGGCCGCGCTTCTCAAGATAGGCCTCTTTGACGTGGAGCCCATGACGTTCGAGCGCCACGCCATCCGCCGCTCCAAACCCGCCGCGTTGGCTTTCATGGCCAACAACGCCGTCACCAACCTCGCCATATGTGCCATCGGAGCCGGCATGTCGATGCTCATACCCAACATGGGCACCCACGGGGCGGCCTCTCGCAGCCTCTTCGCGCAGCAGGTCCTCTGCGGCGCCTCCTTCACCCTCTGGGCCTCCCTCACCCTCACCAAGCTCCTCCACCGCCCCGTTCGTCCGGCTGCCTACTCGCTCAAGGTGTTGGTGCAATCGATTGGCGCAGCGGGGATGCTCGCTCCGCTGCTCCTCCCCTTCCAAGAAACCACCCCCACCTCCACACCCCCCGCCGAACTCATGGACGACACCTCTGTGTTTGCCCTTGTCGTGTCCCTCCACGCCATCATCGTCGTTGCTCAGCTCATCACAAACGTATGTTTCCACTCGTCGAGTCACGTACAGCTGCAGCACCAACGTCACCTGAATCATCAACCACCCGACGACACCAGCAGCCAACGGCACCACTCACCGCCAGCCACACCAAACTAGCAACTGTGCGGATCAGGGCGTTACTTGTGTCATTGTCTCTTACCGATGGCTAATCTAATTAACTTACATTGGAAGAAAATACGGTCGATTTACTACTCTATGCTCTGGCGCCCGCCGCATGCCATTGTTGACGGCTGCCTAATGCAAAGTTGTTGGTCATGGATTTGGATGGTGTGTGTGGTGCATGTCATGAACCGCTATGTGGCCATGGCAATGGAGAGTTTAACGACACCCTTTGCACTGACCCATAAATGCTGCTGCACTGCGGCGAGGTCGGTGTCGCCGAGCGGTGGGAAATGTTGGCCGCGTTGTTACATTGTGCGGCTACAAAGAGCTTAATGTTAGTAATGAGAGATCAACATTCCGCTTTGCATATCGCCAAATAGGCGCAACGACGGGGCTGTGATGGGCTCGCAAGACTGACTGCACTTAGATATCACTATAACATGACGTTGCATCTGTTAAAGACATTGGTCTCAGGTTTCAGTTTAAGGTAGCGAGGAGGAGCGCAGCGGTGGCCATGAAGCCGCCGGCGAGGGTGGAGGATAAGGTGGCGGCGCCGCTGGTGCCGTCGGGAGGGGAGGCGTTGGAGTCGCCGTCCTCGATGCAGTCGGTGGCGCCCTCGCGGCACATGGTGACTTGGGTGGTGTAGAAGTAAGAGCTGGGGCCCTCGGCGCGGACGAGGTCAAACACAACACTCTCCACATCCGCAGACTCTGGGGCTCGCCGCGTAAGGGGAGGGTGGTCAGAAAATAAAAATCAAGCTAGAGTTCAACATACGAATGTTGTCACAGTGCCATTCTACTATTTTTGGATTCGCTAGTTGGAGTCATCAGCGGCGCCATGGTTGTTGGGTGGAGTGTGGTGATGGGTAGAATGGAAAGGTGAATTTGTTCTGGCATAATGTCATAGCGCAGCAGCAAGGATGGGCAGCGGTACACACCGGGGGCGGTCCAGTTGCCCATGATGACGGTGGGGCGGGGGGAGGAGGTGGAGAAGGTCACGCGCATGCCAGGCTCGGAGCTGGCCAGCGCAATCATGCCACACACACACACACACACACACACACACACACACAAACACACGCACGAGAAGTTAGTAAACCGAATCAAATACATTTGTTATGAATTTCGACTCTGGTGCTCTTCATGACACTTTGGATTGTTATCTCCGCGACGCTTTGCAGGAGGGCAGTGCTGATGATGTGGCACGCCTTCCTGTTCCTCGGGCTTAGGTTTTCTCCTCTTTTCTTCTTTTTGCTTGGTGGCTTATGCTGCTTTTTCTTGTAAGGAAATTGAGTTGTTATGAATTTCGATTCCCAACGGCGCATGGAAACATACGAGGCTGATCACGAACTCAACCAGTTTAACATGCGTTTACTCATTTATCTGTCTCACTAGTCACGAGTTTGGCTGGTCCATCGACATCGGTGTTGATGCGTGATTGTTGTAGGTCGGCAATGTTGTGTAGCGTGGAAGGTGTGTGCTTAGGCGTTCACACAGGCATACTTAAGCCAAAATGCCTCTATGTGCCGTACCGCAATAAAACGTTATATAGAGGAGCGAGATATACGGGTACTCATAAAAATTCAATTTTCATCCGTGGCTTTTCACTACTTTTGCCTCAAAGATATCAAATTACGGTTTTTCAGTGCACAAGGACGCCAAACGGAGGGGGATTTAGTAGTTAACAGTTTAGATAACAGTAACAGTAAAAATATCAGTAACTCTTTCGATAGCACTCTTTCGGCACAGAGGCCGCGCCGGCGGCGTACCACAGGTTGAGGTCGTCATGGGTGGACATGTTTGAGGCTAGCTGGCCAGCGGAGGCAAGCAGGAGCGACTCGCTGGGGACCGGGAAGGTGACCTGGACGATGATGGGGCCGAAGCAGCAGCAGCGACGGCTTAACTCGGCATCAGTACAAAGCAGCAGTCGGTACTCGAACATGTATAAATATTCGTCGTGATGTAGACGGGTATAATACGAGCGACAGTGGTCGTTTCACAACGCGTGGTCCGTATTCAAATGGGTGGCATCCGCTCGTCCCGTCCAAGCGACAGCATCAAACAAAAAGGTACTCCAGCCAAGCGCACCGTCCAGTTGTATGTCTGTCCAGGCTCGAAGTCGACGACCAAGGCGCCGGTGCTGGCGTCCACAATTTCGAACACGGTGTCACTGCGTCCGTAATCAATAAGCCACAGAGTGGGTGAATCATCAGTAGCCACGGAAGCATATCAAGCATTTTCGGGGTCGAGATGGATATCATGCGACGATCCAAGTGACGGTGTCATACATCAGGGCACAATCATCAGTTGGCATAGCACATCCCCTTTGCCGAATACAACACGTTAGCACGAATGCAGCAGCGCGATCGAATAGTAGTGCGTTAGTATTGCTGCATTTGTAAACAAGCACAAAATCCTTATGCATAGGAGGGTTTTCAAAAATTTCGACACGGCTAATCGATGAGCAGTCTGTGCAGCATGTCTGTATGTGGCTCATGGACGGACGGGCGTCTTGCACCTGCTGGCTTGCAGGCGCAGGCCACTACAGCGGGTTGGAATAATTGCCGTGCGTGCTGGGGCTCGAGTCGTCCGAGCCTATCGTAATATAAAAAACATAATTGTGGTTTTCAACACACCAATATGATATGGCCATGTGTTTTTCCTTAATGGACAGGAGAGAGTGTGTCAATAAATTAGTAGTGGGCACCGTCAGCAACGCTGATACAGCGGTGTGATGTAATGATATCCTTAATTGCCAATACAATAATGCGCTTCTAGGCAGTTGTAAATGTACAGATACCAGTATTATACAGGGTTTAGGGTTTCCATAAACGCTAAGTTTCGAGATGCATTATTCTATCGCCCATCCCATATAAATAGCGGCCCATTTGTCAGTAAGCTACGAAGCCCTCTGACTTGCCGCGCGAAGAGGGTGCCGGGAGGGCTTACCTGCCAGTCCCATATCGATCCCGGGGGGGGAATAGAAATTGAAAAATGAAACACGACGCTAAACTGCGCCGCCACTCGTGCGACGACCACAAAAATAACGTCATTTAGCAAGAAAACTGGATGAAATGTCGCTAAAACCTCTGTCCTGACGAGCCGCGCATGGAAAACGTCGTGGGATCTGCTGAGACAACTGTCCACCATATGGCAGCATCCAGCAGCAGTCGCAGGGATGTAGGCTGATCTTAAAGTAGTAGCGGCAGGTACGTCAGCGTAGTTGTAGGCGGAACAGGTGGCGCACTATCTGCTCCAGCGAAGACCAGCACTGATCTTCCGGTAAGGACAGGTCGGAAACTAAGAGAGAGAGAGAGAGAGAGAGAGAGAGAGAGAGAGAGAGAGCAATACCTGTGGGCAGCTATCAAAAGATTCACATATCGCTGCAACATACAGCAGCGGCGTAAATTTATCAAATTTAACTAGTTACAAAGAAACTAGTGGAATATCCACCAGCAAAGTAGAAAACGGGCACAGAACTACAGAAGCCTGAGCCCTCGGAGCTGGGAGGCAGGCAGCAACAACAGCCTATATATTTAATCATATATGAAATTATCCATAGCATTGCATCGGCATAGCGGCTCGCCATACGCGTGAGTAACGCCGACGAGACAGTTAACGGCGACGACATCAGCTGCTGCGCTCATAAATGAGGAATATAGACAGCTGAAGAACCTTATCTTGCCATCAAAGCTACTTGACACCGCGTTCGAACGGTTCGAACGGTTCGAACTTGACACCGCGTTCGAATGAATTCGATCACACCGCCGCCAACGGCGATCGAACTCAGTTGACGGGTGCGTTGCGTCGACCACGCGGAGGAGCCTCGTCGCTAGTTTGAACTATACACTGATCATCAAACTCCCCGAGAAAACATTCATCAGCATACGGCATACAGATTGTTATAGTCATATGACTAACTAGAAATATGACGTATGCGGCTACGGTGTCTCTTCCGCATACGAGCCTCCGCCATCGCAATCCGCTCCATAAAATATACCTTACGATACTGGCTTATTATGACTGCTGGCAGTATTACAAAGTGCAAGGTATAATGGTAGGTTACTCACCCGTCATCAGCCTTTGCACCCGGGTGATTATCTTGTTTCCCAGACGGCACAGAGCAGCCGCCGTCCATGCCGTTCACGGGGTCGACTCCCGTGGGTTCTTTATCGCCCCAGAAGCGCGGATGAGCGGAAGTGGGCGCCAGAAACAAGAGAGCCACGACGACGACAATGAGCGCCGCAAAGGTGCTGGCGGGTTTCCCCATGCCTGATGAAAGACGAGCCATTCTGCTGCTAGCTGCTGCTATGCCGTATGCCGTGAAGTGATATAAAGGCGATTTTACAACGCTCCAGCGTACGAAGCAGTTTGATCTCAGCGGAAGAGCTACTGGAAGGCGGCAGTAGCGCAGCACAGAATCACACAACCATCAGGTTCTTCGTCGAATTATGTAGGCCGCGACGCATTTAGTGCCGAGTGATAACCGTACAATAGCAAGCAGCGCCGCAATATGGCGACAATAAACGAGTGAAGGGACGAAAGGCTGGCGTTGAAGCATGCCTATTGGCGCTGTCGTTTATCATATCCCTACCTGCAAATTACCAGGAAGGTGACGAGCAGTGCCACAGTGCTGCAAAATTGCGGGGTGAATGTTGTGAGGGTGCTGTGCTGCTTGCTACAGTATTTACAATAGCGATCTATATGTAGGCCGGGGCAGGAGACATGAGATGTGAGACGTACTATCGCTACAGCAGTAAATCTACTACGTTGTTCGTGATGGACAAAGGTATGCGGCAGCGAAGATACTAAGGGCTGCAGCTGCTGTGCCTGCCTGTTTCTTTTCTTCTTTGCTGGCGGTGGATTCGACCACCTGTACAGGCATACTTTCGTTGTAATTATTGCACAATATAAAGATATCGCGCGTGAACGCCTGAGGGGTGCCAAGGAACTTGATAACGCTCATCATAGATGAACTCGTACCATCCATCCGCGAAAGATGCGATGAACTCGTACCATGTCTCGCACCGCATACCTATAAATTGACGGCGGGGGGTGGCGGAGGGAGACGTCGCCCGTATCTGGAACGTCGCGACTGCACTGCTGATGAGTGCTGACGACGACAACACAAGAGCGAGATGTATATTCTGCTGACAATAATTGAAAAAAATCCATAAGGATCCAGAAGTGTATTTTCATAAAATATTAAGGGAACGACCGGCTTCATGTATCATCACCAATAATATTTTTTTATGGCTGCTGGCATAATGCCCAAAGAGTTCGAGCGTATGGCTGACTGAGCCTTCCGCACGCACATATATCAGCCACAAGAAACAACGAGCCTATATACTATAATGAGAAGTAGCCGACGCGATTTACTATAGCGGAGAAGTAAATGATTGCATCTTAATGCTTTTATTTAGATGAATTCCCACTGAAACACCAATTCAGAGGTGTTATTCCTAGTTAGACAGCCCTTGATCAGGGAAGGGAGGGTGGGTTGCTCGAGCCGTTCGGCGATGAAGCGTAATAAGGGCATAAGATGGTTGCTACCAACTAGAGGAGCTGCATCAAAGGTGAAGCATGTAGGCGTTCGCCGCGGACATATTATTGCGCTTGCGACGCTTGCCCTGTCTCCGCATTGTTTTAGCCGGACTCAATATGGTTTGTTAACTAGCCGTTAAACCCCAATATTTTACCGATTGAATATTTAGTGATTAAGAGTTTCATAATTGACATTACGATGCGACCAAAGACATGTCTTGCCTGCTGAACCGGTGGTAGTGTGGCCAACGACTAGCCATCCGAAGAAAAGCAATTGTGGCGGTTAGCCTCTGAAAGCTAAACGCTAGCACAAATCTGTTCTAGTCTGTCTAGTTCTGTTGTTGCAAGATGGCAGAAAGATGTTGTTGAGAGGAAATGGTGAAAGATGTTTCACTGCTGTACTTAGGCAGTAGATGTTGTAAGTGAACAAAGGAATTGTTAAAAGGTTCTGTCACCTCCCTCTACTGCACTGGGCTTAAATAGGTTTCAGCCCAGACTAATCACGCCTGCAAGCTACGCTAACCATCGTCATCCGCCTCGAGACGCGGCCTGCCTAGCATTGGGTTTCACGACGCGGCTCCTTCTGCATCGAAGAGCTCGCTTTGGCGCGTCATCTGGCTGGTTAGATTAATTATGCATATCTGTACGTACCGGAAGGTACTGGTCGTACTGTAGCATCAGCACCATTACAATATTGCAGTAGCGACGTACCCACGAGTATACGTCCGTCCTGTGGAAAAGCACGATTTGGTATCCGTAACGAGTACATGTACATTGTCCTGCAATGTACTGTTGCATGACTGTACTCGTCACACTCGTACCCTCCCCCTCTTGACAGATCAATGAGGCCGCCGCGAGGCAGACCTCCGTGGTTCTTGGTTCCTTTACTGAAGCAGTTACTGGGACTCAGGAATGCGCGCTGGGTGAGCGTGCATGAAGTCGGTGTACACCTCAGTCTTGGCAAATTTGTGCCATTGGGGCGTCTCCAAGAATTCTTGTAACGCAATTGTTCGATGCACCTCGTTCAAACGGTGCCATACAGGTGGAATGTCGTCATCACTGAAGTGCGTCATGAAGAGCAAATATTTGCCTCGTCGCCCAGGTAGCGACTTGATGCACACAGCAGAGATGTGCGAGACGTCAAACTCCTCGTCGTCTCCTTCAGGTACAGTCACCGGGACAGCTGGTCGTAGCGGAGCGGTAGAACAGGGTCGTAAGTTGTTAACATGGAACACAGGATGTAAGCGTACTGTCGCTGGTAGTTTCAATCTGTAACTGTGTTTCCCAATCTGCTCCTCCACTGAAAAAGGGCCTAGTTGTATGTCTCTGAGTTTCCGGTTCGGTTGTCCTCGCAGAAAAAGATTTGCTGTGACGACTGACACCTTGTCTCCCTTAGCGAATTGTGGCGTTGTAGACGATTCTGTGCGCGCTTGCATCTCGTCCTTGTGTAGCTGTACAAGGAAAGCGTACAAGGGTGTGTATTTCCTGTAACAATCTCAACCGTTCTGTTGCGTCTTGCGAAATTGGAATTGATGGTCGCATGCTGAAGAGCAGGTCAGGAGGCTCCTTAGGAGAAAAACCAAAGTTAGCCTCGAACGGTGTGTGCTCTATTCCGAGTGCACGCGAAGCATTGTACGCAAACTCCACTTGCGGTAGAAGTGTCGACCAATCAGAGCCATCATAGCAACAGAAGCAACGAAGAAGCTGCTGAAACGTGATGTTCACGCGTTCTGTCAACCCGTCTGTTTCTGGGTGTCGGCTGGAAGACATGTTCAGACGCGTTCCAAGGCGTCTCCATAGTGTCTGCCAGAAAGCGCTGACAAATTTCGGGTCACGGTCGCTGATCAACACTCGGGGAAGTCCATGTAAGCGGTAGACTCCCTGTAAAAACAAAGTAGCAGTTTCTTCGGCAGTAATCGACTCTGTACATGGCAGAAAATGGGCCATTCGAGTTAGATGGTCTACTACAATCAGCACACTGTTAAAGCCGTTGCTTTCAGGCAAGTGTGTCAGGTAGTCAAGACCAATCGTGTGCCACGGTCTGGGTGGAACAGGCAATGGGTAAAGAGTCGCAGCCATCTGCGGTCGAATCTTCGCTCGTCGACACACGACGCAGCGTTCACAAAAGTCTTTCACGTCTTGGCGGATTCGTTTCCACCAGAATCTGTCGAGTGCTTTAGCAAGAGTGCTAGCAACTCCTCTGTGACTAGCTGACGAACTTTCGTGCAGCTCTCTGATCAATCTCAGTCGGAGCTCAGAGTTCTGTGGTATACAGAGGCGATTGAGGCGCCAAAAGTATCCGTCTCTGGCTTCTATCCGGCTGTCTCTTGTCCACTCACCATCGTCCCCATAAAACGAATCTTGTGAGAACCCCTCGCGAATGAGATCAGCGAACTCAGGGCTCAGCTGCAACGCGTCAACAGTAAGTGAGTTTAAATGTGCGTCTTCAAACAGCAGCTGGGACTCCCGTCGTAATTCTCGATCTGACGGAACCTCGCCATCCCAAAATAAGGGTACTGTGGCCTGAGGTACGAAGTCTGGACGCCGGCTTAACGGGTCGGCTTCGTTCAGAGCTCCCTTGCGATATGCAAGTGTCATCGAGCCCACAAACGGTTGCAACTCCCGCATGTATCTTGCTTGCCGCTTGTTCAGCATGTTGTTCGGTTGCCTGAGCAGATGTCGCAGTGTGTCGTGGGCTGTTACGACAAGGAACTTAGAACAGCCTTCAAGATAACACCTCCAATGCTTGACAGCTTCGCATACGGCCAAAGTTTCTAAGTCGTACGCAGAGTAAGTGTTACCACGCTCAGCTGGATTCAACTTGCGCGCCCAGTATGAGACTGGTTGAAGACCGCCTCCTTGGTCTTGCAACATGATTGTTGCAATCCCCACTGTTGAAGCATCTGTAGCCACGGTGAACGTCGCGTCCGAGCCGACCTCCGGAAGGATCAGGCATAGCGCGGAAATGAGTCGTAACTTGAGAGTCTCGAAGGCTTCCAAACAGGCAGGCGTCAGCGTAACCTTCTGTGGCTGGGACTTCCGCAGTAAGTCCGTCAATGGAGCCGTAAGGTCGCTAAAGTGATGTATAAATCTGGCATAGAAGTTACAGGATTGTACGAAACTGCGAACCTCCTTCTGCGTCTTGGGCACTGGCCAGTCTGCAACGGCCTCGACTTTCTTTGTGGAAACCGAAATTTTACCGGCTGACACAGTGTAGCCCATGTATTCCATCCGCTGTAATCCGAAGAAGCATTTCTTAAGGCGTAATTTCAGCCCTTCCTCCTTGAATCGCTGCAGCACTATACGTAGGTGCTCCAGGTGCTCCTCCAGAGTTCGACTGAAAATGCAGACATCATCCAGATAGACTGTCACGAACTTATGTAAAAAGTCGCGAAGAATGTCGTTCATCATCCTGTGAAATGTAGCTGGTGCGTTGCACAGCCCAAACGGCATGGCGACCCATTCCATTAAACCATCAGGGGTCTGAAAAGCCGTCTTGTGAACGTCCTGATCACGCACTCGAACTTGCCAGAATCCCGAAGCGAGGTCGAGGTGTGTGTAAAAATTCGCGTCCTTAAGTTCGTCCAGAGTATCGTCCAAACGCGGTAACGGGTAAGCATCTTTACGCGTAACCTCGTTAAGGCCACGGTAGTCAATGCACAGACGTAGCGAGCCATCAGCTTTCCGCACAAAAAGAATTGGCGAGCCGAACTCACTGTAGCTGGGGCGTACTAAACCAGCTTCCACTGCGTCTTTGAGCTGTCGATTAAGTTCAGCGCGCTCTGCGGGTGACAATCTATTCAGACGTTGACGTCGCATTGGGCCAATTGTTTCAATGGGATGATCCCACTGTCGGCTTACAGGTGGAGAGTCGACAGGTTGCAGTAACTCCGGGAAGTCATCAAAGAGTAACGACCGCAAGTTGTCACGTTGTTCTGCAGTTAGCTCCTCTTCAGTGTGAAAGTCAATTGTTTCTTTAGCGGCTTATGTGAGTTCAATGACGTAAAAATCAGCATGACGTCCCCTGCTGCGGCGCGTCTTGCGCATTAGTTTCTGAACTTTCGTAGACGACAGGAGTAGACACTCAGGGCGTCGTTCCTCGAGCGTAGTCTCCACAGCTGTGCCGTCCATTAGTGTAAAAATTCTGGTTGTATCAAACTGTAAAGAGGCATGTTCATCATCAAGCCATGGTAAACCCAGGATTAAATCAGCTGTGCGTAAATCACGTAAGACGTAGAAAGTCCGTTGAAATTCGTGTCGAGCCAGCTCAAAAGTGACGTCACAGACTGTCGTAGAAGTCACTCGCTGTCCGTTAGCGAGTCGAACTGGAGTCTTACTGGCAGACTTCCGAGTCTGTAAAGCAAAGCGTCGTACAAAGTCTTCTGACACAAAATCAAGCGTCGCAGCGCAGTCCACTAATCCAGAAATTTGGTGTCCGCCATCAGGAGTTTTCACAGTCAGCTCAGTCCGAATTAACGGGCGAGCTTCCGTGAGGTCAGTCAGTAGAGCTGTAGCTGGCGAAGAAAATTGTCGCAGCGTAGCGATGGAAGGTTCCGCGTTGTCTGAAGGTACAGGTACCGAGTCGGGTTGATCAGGTGCTGCAGGTTTTGGTGAGTCGTTAAACGCACAATCTGCGTCGACTAACCACAGCTGTACATGCCAAGGGGCTGGAGCAACCACCTCCTGTTGCGCTGGGTTCTCCAGTGACTGACGAGTAAAAAGCTGTGTTCTCGCTGGGAATTCTTGGTAGAGTTTCCAGTGCTTAGTCACTTGAGTAAATTTCGCCCACTTCGGTAGTACAAATACAGCCATTGTAGATGTCGGAGATGTTCGACGACAATCCTCAAAATGCTGCGCAATCTGCTCAGCTAACTCCCAGGGTGGGTTGATGAACACCCGTTCTCCTGACAAATCTCTGTCTAGAATCGAGTCACTCGGCGAACATTGAGGTAAGTCTCTGTGCGAGTTAAGACCTTCATCATCAGCACATCCCTCCAATTTGAAGTTGAATCGTGCATGAAGAGGGTCAAAGACTGAGTCAACCAGTTTCCAATCAACTGAACGTGTGGTTACAGTTTTACGACTCTGTCTCTGCTTAGTCTGACGACGGCGACCTGCTACTAGCGTTACATGTGTCGTGACTGTAGTCGATGGAGATGCCGAAGGTGGTTCGACGACCTCTGTCGCTAACAATGTCTCAGAATGAACAGTAGATGTAGCCGGCTGCTCCAGTTCATTTGTAGAACAGCCTTGCCACCATCATTGCTTCTTAGGTTCCATTGGTGCCTTGCCCTTGAACTCCGGACATTGGAACAGACGGTGTCCCTTCTTGTGGCACTTGAAGCAGAGTCCCTCGTCCATGTGTCGCTTACGCTCCTCAGCTGTCATCGCATTTGCGAGTGTGTTAAAATTTTCACGACCAGATGTCTGACCACGTCCACCATTGTTGCCACCACGACCACCATTGTTGCCACCACCACGTCCACGTCCGCGGCCACGACCACGGCCACCTTTATTACGTTTCCAGACGTTAGCGGCTTCCTCGAAAGGGTCTTCAAAATTGCGCTTGCGTGAAGGCTGGGCAGATGGTCCAGCAGCAGACCTCGCATTGCTGAGTTCCGGCGAGTCTGTCACAACGTTATTCAGAAAATTTTGCAGCTCCACTAGCGTAATCTGGTATCCCTTCTGAGCTCGGTGTGATTTAGCCAGATGCTGGAGCGTAGAGTTCGCCAGGCCATTAATGAAGCGTACGCACTGTACTTCAACTGTTAGGTGTTGACGAGACCGACGTAAGTAGTCGTTGTATTGCTTAGTGAAGGTCGCGTAACTCATCGTGCTGCTCTGCGTAAAGCTTAGCAAAGCATTAATTGCGTCGTCCTTGATGTTCGGAAGAAACGTTGACTTGCGTAACTCCATAACAAGCTCGTCGTACGTAGATGGAATTGGGGGCTGATCTTTTCGGTTCAACCACCAACCACCCAGGTGTCCAGCAAACTGTGAAGTAACCCAGAACACTGCGTCGTACGAGTCAGCCATAATCCCAAGCATAATTAAACGCTGGCCCCGTGGTGGGCGCTGGAAACCCCGTAGCCGTGCCAGGCCTGGCACGGTAGGGGGCTAAGAGGGCCGACAGCTCGATCCGTGGGATCAGCAGCTGTCGGGAAAGCCCTGTACAAAGGGCTTTTGAAAAAATAATTTTTGTGCACTACCGGCGCCGAGATCTCCCGCTCGGCCCGTCCGATATGTTTTTTCGCGCACAGATACTCCTAGATACAGCCTTACTTTTAGGAGTGGGACCTGTACTACGGCAGCGTTTGATGGCGAGGAGGGTACGGCCGGATCAGCGGTGAGAGGCGGGTGTTGGAGCTGGTGGTGGCCAGCCGGGAAGCAACGCCAGGAAAGGGCGCTCGCTATCGACCAGCCCTGTGCCGGTCGAACCTTGCCGAGGGGTGAGGCAAGACATGGCACAAGACGGTGGCTAGTCGCAGACGGAGGAGCGGCTACAGGAGGCGGCGGCGATCCTCAAGATCAGCCGCCGCCGAAAAGCCATGTACGGAGGGCTTTTTAGGATACTAAAAATAATGTCCGTACCCGGCGTCGAGCTAGTTGGGGAGCAGCACCAGGGAAGGGCGCTCACTAGCGCGCCGCTACGTCGTCCAGCGTCATCTCCAGGGGGGAGAAGTCAGCTGGGACGTCAAGGAGGACGGTCGCGATGGGAGGAGCGACACGATCTGGCGGCGACGACCCTTTGGGTCGGCGCCGCCGGAAAACCCGGCACGGAGGGTTTTGCTTAATTCCGGGCACCCGCGGCCCGCCGGATCCGTCCACGGTGACATGCCCCCCCCCCTCTTCGACACCCACTACCCCGACTGACCTTCATACTCCTAGGAGTCCTTGAGCGTGGGCCCGGGTGAGCGCGGAGGCCCCCGCTCAAGAAAAGGCTGCTTGGTGGACGCGCGATCAGAGGGGGGAGGGTACGGCCACAGGCCGGAAAACCGACAGGTACCCGGGTACCAGACAGAGAAAAAACCGAGGAAATGGGCGGGGAAAATTCAGGCGCGGAGGCAGGAGCGCTAGTTTTTTCTATGTCTGTGTGTCTCGGTCCCCCCCACCTGTCCTCGAGGTGACGGGGGACCTCGACACGGAGGACCGCCGCGTCGGTGGACGCGGCAAGACCTTGGGGCGAGGCTTACGGGATGCAGCGGCGGGATCGACGAGCGCCCACGTGAGGAGGGGATCTTTGCCAGCCTTTCCCCTCCTATCTTCGGCAAGACCGAAGTCACGCGGGAGATTGATTAGGCTGGCCCGTCGTCCCTCCCGAACGCCGACCGGCCTAGGCCGGTCGACACCCCGGTTCGGTGGGAGCGAGCCGTGCATCGTGAAGGTCGAGCAGCAGTGTAGTTCTGCATTTCTTGACAAGTGGATTTCTTTTTAGATCTGTTTTTCTTGATTACAAAACTAATACGTTGTTAGAGCTTAAGCGGGGGGGCTGTGGCAGTTGATGTTATTGCTTCCAGTTTTTTAACTCCCGAGGAACGTCGACACACTGTGAAGCTAGGTGTGCCGATAGGTGTACTTGGTCGAAGAGACCAGTGCCCAACTTGCTAATAAGTCCTCAATGGCTAAGTAGAGTGGCCCGATAG
The DNA here is from genome assembly GCA_026401115.1 of Tetraselmis chui. Taxonomy (NCBI): domain Eukaryota; kingdom Viridiplantae; phylum Chlorophyta; class Chlorodendrophyceae; order Chlorodendrales; family Chlorodendraceae; genus Tetraselmis; species Tetraselmis chui. The sequence goes on along the minus strand of JAPMLY010000404.1, from coordinate 68,356 downwards.
ATGGCCTCCGGTCCAGTTTGCCGGCTCGATGTGAACAATTTCAATTTCAATATGGAGTAATGGATGGGTAATGTTGATAGGTGCTCCCACACCGCCGAGTACGATAATTGGTCATGATGTACACATTGATATTCCATACATTTTTTCAACCTCCACCCCCCGTCGACGCATACAAAGTTACCATGAACGTCGCCTCCGAACTGACCTCTGGAAGAAACAAGCAAGAAAGCGGAAATCAAACTTATCAACTTGATAATCACAATGGCCGTAAAGCACTCTACCGTCATCACGAACTTACGCGGGTTGGGATTTTTGGCTAGGATCAAATAAATCCTAACAACCTAGACCGACATGTTGTAGTTTAAGTTTCAAATTGCGAAGACGTGAAGCTCCTGGCATGCGCGTTTATATCGGACTGCGTAATGGGTTCCCTACTGTTGTTTCTTTTTTCATCGTGGCTCGTGGACATGTGATGTACGTCGCTTGTGACATGCGCGCTTGGTGCAGTGCCATTTGATTCCGCCGAATCCACGCCCACATAATATTTCCGCTCATCGACCACCACGGCGACGTTTCATCGACCGTGGCAAGTTTGCCTACTTTACATAATGCGGCTACAATTTGCTCACAATAATAATGGTGAGACGCCTATTGCCCATAGTGTACGGGGAAAAGCCAAACGATGGGGCCGTGACAGGGGCCCTAAAAACCGGAACCCAAACCAAGCATAACTCAATTGTCATTGTCATACAACATTGCTTCCGTTGGTTATGGGCACCGTCAATCATGTACTTATACCCTTACATTTTTCAGTTGAGGGCCGCGAGGAGGAGCGCAGCGGTGGCTACGAGGCCGCTAGCGAAGGGTGAGGATAAGGTGGTGGCGCCGCTCGTGCCGTCGGGCGAGGGAGTGCTGGAGTCGGCGTCCTCGATGCAGCCGGTGGCGCCCTCGCGGCACATCGTGACTCGGGTGGTGTAGAAGAAAGAGCTCGAGGCCTGGGCGCGGACGATGTCAAAGACAACACTCTCCACATCCGCAGACTCTGCCACAGCCATAGCAAGTGAGCCTCAGTGGTGTTCATTGGTATGAGGCGAACACGGGCGGAAGCATGTAAGGCGAGACATGGGAACTGTGATGGGTCGCGAAGCATGTGATCCGGGCACGGCGCAGTATTGGCGACGGTGGGTGGTACTCACCGGGGGCGGTCCATGTGCCCATGATGGCGGTAGGGCGAGGGGAGGAGGTGGAGAAAGTCGCGCGCATGCCAGGCACGGAGCTGGCCAACAAAAAAATCATGAGAGGTATCCCACATCAATGAGGCGAGTCTAGAGTACATCGACAGTCCCAATACCATCAGCAACTTTGTAGAAATGGGGGTGTCAGGCGCACATTGACCAAGCTCGACATGACAAGCACTAGCCACTTAGATCATCGCCTCTACTTATTGTGTGATGTCCTAGCAATACTCTATTCGAAACATGCGATTTAAGGATTTACGTTTTGTAGATTACGGATTCACAATTCATCTTGTCACTCTTGCCCTTTTGTTTCCCTCCCTTTTTCCCTGTCCGAACTCATGTTGTTCCTTTTGTAATCAAATGCTATTTACCATTTATCTGTTAGCACTTTCAAACGTACGGGTACTCTAAGACAGAAAACCTGCAAATATAAAGATAGCACTCGCTCGGTGTACGGATTGATGATCGCAAATAATGTCCTACTGCATTCATGTGCCTAAATCTGTGTGTGTGTGTGTGTGTGTGTGTGTGTGTGTGTGTGTGTGTGTGTGTGTGTGTGTGTGTGTGTGTGTGTGTGTGTGTGTGTGTGTGTGTGTGTGTGTGTGTGTGTGTGTGTGTGTGCGAAATCAGCGCAACTACGCGGGCTACTCGAATATGAGAAAATCATAATGGCTGCATATTCTATTTGATTCCGTGCAGAACGGCAGCACGGCGTGGGCCGTGGGGGAAGAGTAGGTAGCCATCGCTCCTTCGGTTACACGAGGCTGTAGGCGTACCACTGGTTCAGGTCGTCGTGGGTGGACTATCTATTAGTAAATGGTAAATTGCAGTTAAAACCGCAAATTGCAGTAAATCCGTAAATAGTAGTTTCAAACGTACGGGTACTCAACAGAAAAACTGCACAATAGCACTCGGAGTACGGATTGATGATCGTAAAAATGCTAAACGTTTTCTTACAAGACTGTCATCCTAGTACTTGTACATTTATTTTTGTGTTCATGATGTGTGTGTGTGTGTGTGTGTGTGTGTGTGTGTGTGTGTGTGTGTGTGTGTGCGCGCGCGAAATCAGCGCAACTACGGGCTACTCGAATATGCCGAATTGTTGTTGTTGTTGTGTGTGTGTTTGTGTGTGTGTGTGTGTGTGTGTGCGCGCGCGAAATCAGCGCAACTACGGGCTACTCGAATACGCCGAATTGTTGTTGTGTGTGTGTGTGTGTGTGTGTGTGTGTGTGTGTGTGTGTGTGTGTGTGTGTGTGTGTGTGTGTGTGTGTGTGTGTGTGTGTGTGTGTGTGTGTGTGTGTGTGTGTGTGCGAGTGTGTGTGTGTGTGTGTGTGTGTGTGTGTGTGTGTGTGTGTGTGTGTGTGTGTGTGTGTGTGTGTGTGTGTGTGTGTGTGTGTGTGTGTGTGTGTGTGTGTGTGTGTCCGTCGGAGTGTCCCGTATCATTAGCTTGATTGGAGTCGGTACTGCTAAAAATGCAGTGTTTTTTGTTTGGAAAAAAAATAGATGATGTATGGCGCACTTACTGGAATAGGGATTTATATCTCTACCTATTGCGCAGTACTACGATGGCTACAGAAGCATTACTTCAATGATTACAAAAATACAAAGTGAGAGAAATAAGGTGATTACATTATTACAATAGGTACAAGGTGTGTGTGTGTGTGTGTGTGTGTATGTGTGTGTGTGTGTGTGTTTGTGTTGGGTTTTAGGACTTAGGGTATTTGGGGTTTGCATCCGTGCCTGTCTGTCCGGGATCCTTACTTGGCTGCGCGGCCGTAAGATCAAGCGTCAACAAGGCTCGGAAATTTCATGTGGATGAAGAGTCGAGCTATGAAAACTATATATTACATCCAATTCGACTTATACGCGCAAAGAGGTAAGAGGAGAGACTGAGACTGAGAGCCGTCAAAGAAAAAGAGCGGCAAGCGGGTCGCGTGAAATCAGCGACATGGGAATTGGGAGGGGCCATAAAGAAAACGCATACAAACACACCTAGCAAAGATATCGCGGTAAAATGCAATAATGCTTCGTACAAGGGCTGAAAAGTATCACGTCGAGGCGAGAGCTACAATTTACTCTGGTACAAACCCACAGCCTGAGATTTATTTGGCGGCGAAGGGGGGGGGTCGAGAGGGGGGGAGGCATTGAGTCCGGCTCATGCTGTTGCAAAAATAATCTATGATACATAATCTCTCAATTCTGTTCATTCGTATTGTATTCTCGAAATGGCACTCGAGAATATGCAAAAAAGTCACATATTTTGGGACTTCTATTGGTGCAATATCTTGGCTCTACCCTCCAAAGAGACCATACACAGTGCTAGCAGATTCTTTATTACCTACTATGACTGCTTTTCGCAGCTTTCCATTTGATATATTTATATTCGCAATATTTGCTGTTATTTGCGCGAAAAAGTTTCGCCACGCACTTGCTGAAGCGACAGTATGTCTTTCCGTACAATTTTGTATTTACAAATCGGTAGTAGATCTAGCTTTGTATCGAGTTGTGTGTGTGTGTGTGTGTGTGTGTGTGTGTGTGTGTGTGTGTGTGTGTGTGTGTGTGTGTATGTGTGTGTGTTTGTGTGTGTTTATGTATGTGTGTGTGTATGTGTGTGTGCGCGTGTGTTTATCTATGTGTGCGTTTGTGTGTGTGTGTGTGTGTGTGTGTGTGTGTGTGTGTGTGTGCGTGTGTGTGTGATGTGTGTGTGTGTTTGTGTGTGTGTGTGTGTTGGGTCTTAGGAGTTAGGGTATTTGGGGTTTGCATCCGTGCCTGTATGTCTATGATCCTTACTTGGCTGCGCGGCCGTAAAATCAAGCTTCAACAAAGCTTGGAAATTTCATGTGGATGAAGAGTCGAGCTATGAAAACTAAATATTACATCCAATTCGACTTATACGCGCAAAGAGGTAAAAGGAGAGACTGAGACTGAGAGCCGTCAAAGAAAAAGAGCGGCAAGCGGGTCGCGTGAAATCAGCGACATGGGAATTGGGAGGGGCCATAAAGAAAACGCATACAAACACACCTAGCAAAGATATCGCGGTAAAATGCAATAATGCTTCGTGCAAGGGCTTAAAAGTAACACGTCGAGGCGAGAGCAACAGTTTCTGGTAAAAACCCGCAGCCTAAGACTCATTTGGCAGCGAAGGGGGGGGGGGAGTCCGGTTCATGCTGTTGCCCAAAAAATATATAATACATAGGCTCTTCACTGTTTTCATTCGTATTGTATTCTCGAAAGGGCACTTGAGAAAAAGCAAAAAACTCACATATTTTGGGACTTCTATGGGTGCAATGTCTTGGCTCTACCATCCCAAGAGACCGCACACACCGCTGGTAGATTTTTTATTACCTACTATGACTACTTTTCGAAGCTAACCATTCGATATGTGCAATTTTTTTATTTGGGGGGGGGGGGGGGGGCTCACCTTGCGAGACTTGTCGATAGCTTGAATTACACAATTAGCACCCCTGCCGTACCGATTTAGGGAGTCACACGGGGTTTGTGTCTGCTAGTTCCCCGCCCCATGGAGAGTATGGGGGCACAAGTGGACATGCTAGCGCGGACCCTCCGCTCGCCGCCATTGTGGCATGCAACGTCAGTGGGCGTGTCTGGGGATGTGAAAACTTGATGACGATTTCGAGCACTTTTCTGTGACGGCACGTGGCATAGAATGTTGTCAATTGCTTTCCCTTGTACATAAAAAGAATCCATGAATTGATTTGGAGATTTTCAAACCTAAGATTTGGACGACAAGCTAAGTTTTCAGTCGTCAAACAATCTCTGCATTTCACATAGACTGCTCTACATGTCAAAGTCAGACAGTGATTCTTGCAAGTAAAAGCAGAGGAAACCACCAATCAAAAAGAGGGGAAAACCCCACAGGCATCGAGGAAGAGGGAGGCATGCCACAGCATAGGCACTGCCCTCCTGCAAAGCGTCGCGAAGATAGGAACCCAAAGTACCATGAAGAGCAGCAGAAAGACGTTGCATGAATTCTCGTCGCCGCACATCCCCCAACACGTCGAAAGAGGACATAAGTAGATCGACGAACGAAATGTTACATGCGGACATTACTGTCAGACCGTAATGAACGAGAGTCAGCAGCACCCATGCCAGGGAAGCGACGAACTGCCACCGAAACAGCAAGGCGGTCAACCAACTCAGCCGCCATAGGCGCCAGCCGACCCCATCCTCCACAACGAAGGAAAAGTAGTCAAGAGAATGAATGGTTGATGGCGATATGCTCAGCTATATCGACTTCTTTCCAACAATGCAGAAACACACGGGCCACTCGCCGAATCCGACATTGACGGTGTGTTGAATATATGTATCGTAATCCATGCCAGTACATTCCTTACACAAATTCTCATAACATTATTTCAACAAAACGGTAATAACGAAACAAATCATCTGAATGATCGCCCAAAAATAGTTAGTCGCTAGTGCCTCGGGCAAAAATGCAGCGACTATAAAACATGATAAGTGAGTACCCTAGCTACCTACTGGTACGTAGGCCTGTGCGTGCATAAACTTCATATTCGCCGACTCATTCAACCTTCGACCCGCCGCGTTGACGAGTAAATACGAAGACACCACACGCGACGAGTCTTGCTCCAACATCACGTCGTAAACTCTCCGATACATCACTCGACAGGTGTCTCCGACTTACTCCCCGCGCTTGGCTTCAATGATTAGCTTCTCCGCCTCGGCAATTGTCGGGGCGTCACCGTGCGAACGCTGCATCGACTGTTGTAGCGCCTCGACAGCCCCCGCTGCATCGCCAGCTCGCAGTCGAGTGCGGCCAAGCGCGACGAACACGCGACCAAGAACACCGCCGTCATCATCCTCAGAGGCGACGAAAGCCGCGACGACGCGCTCGAATAGTACGGCAGCTGCGGTATAGTTCCCAGCCACCTCCTCTTCTTGCGCGAGGAGGTCCAGTGCCTCCGCTACCTGCCGGCCATGCAGCTCGCCCGTCGCCATCATAATGGAAACGGCTCGCTTCAGTAGGCCGCGCGGATCGAGGGTCGTCTCCGGGTCGACTTTCGCCGCCTTCACTAGCTGCGTTAGCGAGATCGCCACATCGAGATGATTCTCACCCAACGCTTTAGCCTTCAGCTCAACAACCCGAGAAAAGATTAAACTCGCGGACGCTCCGTCGCCCAGCGCAAGATATGCGGCGCCAAGGTGCTCCGCTACCGTGGTAGCGTAGCTACTCCCCGCACCACGAGCCTCTTCCATTAGCTTCAACGACCTCGTCAGCACCAGGACGGCCTCCTCGGGCTTCCCACTCGCAGACAGCGAAGTCCCCAAGTTGTTCAGTGCCGTCGCGAGCTCGCGGGTGTGCTTCGTCCTGTCGGGAAGCCTCTCGAGAATGGTCACGGCTTCTCGGTAAAGCGGTTCGGCCCGTCCGAGGGCGCGGCGAGCGCGCGCGACGGAGGCTCCCGCCGTCATCGCGGCGGCGGTAAGCGGGTGGTCGTATGGGATCCCCGACCTCCGCTGCAGCTCCGCCACCCGGTCATACACCACTTCCGCGTCATCGAGTCGGCCGCCCAGCTTGAGCACAGCGCCCAGCGCATTTAGGGCCGATAGAAAGGTTGGCGTCGTGGCGGGAGAGCCGTCCCCGCGAAGGCCCTCTTCCAGAGCGATGGCGCGACGGAGCAGCGCCTCCGCTTTCCCCAGTGCTCCCGCACGCCGCTGCGCGTCTCCCGCCTTTATCAAGGCCATAACTAGCTCGCGGCGGTCCGCCTGTGGCGGGGGGGAGACAAGCAAGTCAGCAACGCCCTCCAGCGCATTGCAATCGTTGATGCAGCGATAATCATGCACCAGCACCCATAGTTATCAACTTCAAACAGTGTGAGCCCAATTCATATTAATGGAGGACGTCATAGCATATGAAACCAAATGGCAGGACAGACTACAGCAGCAAAGGTACTCACGACAGAGAAAGCAGCAAGGAAAAATAGCTAGTACGGAATTACTTGGAGACAACTTCAATGTACCGCCTCTCAATCTCTGCATTGCGCCTTTGTATACTTTGGGGAACGGTGTTATAGTAGTTCATAACATATCACTAATAACACACATAAAGTAGATAGGGATTAAAGTAGCTTTATAATCAAGCTTAGCTGTGAAGCATCGCCACATTCGCTTGAGACGAATCTCGCCGAGCAATTCCATTCACTTCCAACGACAAAGGGGGTCGCCAATCATTTTGTCGGAAAATGTCGTTCGTTCTCCAGATATGAAAGAGTGTCTATGATATGGAAATTTGGGCGCCCACAATACCCTTTTTGTGAGGATACCATCCAGGACGCATTGGATTTGTGACACCCGCTTCGGTAGCGGTACCCAGCACCATTTTATCCGAAGCATTGGGGGTTATGAGACCCCATGGCATTGAGCAGTGTAGGCTCCAGATTGTAAAAATGACTAAACACAGGAGTAAATACTTATGCTAGCGACAGATGCACATTTGCTTTTAATTCATCGCCATGTTCGGCGAACAATGGATATTAGCCAAAAAAACAATCGCACATATAGATTTATCGATTGATTCAATTCAAAGAAAGATCGGCATTCATAGCTCTCTAAACAGAAACTTCGACACACCGATGCTTAATCGGCTAGACTAATTCTTAGCTCAACTAGCTCTTTAAACTGGCATTCAGCATTCAAATTCGTCATTCAAAACAAAAATACATTTTTTTGAAGTCAGTGTTGAGCATGACTGCCTGTTCTTCCTATCAATTAAATTATTGAAATGTCTGATCGTACACAATATCAAGCGCTGCGGGAATAATAACAGAGCACGAAGTACATCAAGGACTACAAGCTCAGTACGCATTCTTCTGAAATCTGCTAATCATAATGAATGTGATACAAATGCACACAAATTGAGGGTTTTCCCGCCGAAAAACAATTTGACTGATGTACGTATAATATTCACTCTTTACTTCTGAACAATGTATACCATTGATTAGCATACATTTATCTTCACTTCGTTTTTGTTGGCTGTCTCAGATCGAATTAACCGAACCCATGTGCTGACGCTGTTGACGCGGCTGTCTCGGGCTCACTAGTGACGCGGGTTCGAGTCCAGGTATGGTATTATACCGCTCAGCTATCCCCGGGTTTCAGATTTGTTGATCTAGTGACTTGGGGGTAGCGTGAGGGGTTACGGCTACAGGTAAGTGCCGGGTACTTAAAGTTTCCCTCCCTGTTTGTCTTTTACCTATACACAGTTTACGGCCGGTTCTTAGGTGAACTTTTTGCTTGGTGGCCTCCACTGTTTTTTCTTGTAAGAAATTACTATTAACTTTGTCACCATTCTCGAAAGATGAGATGTTAATGTGCTGACGCTGTGGCGGAATGCCTTCCTGTTCCTCGGGCTTAGGCCCGTGGGACTTCCCCCTCTTTTTGCTTAATGGCTTCCACTTTTCTTGTAAACATTCTTTTCATTTGATACATAAATCTTACCTACATGTACGTATTATACCCGGTGATGGTATTATACCGCTCAGCTATCCCCGGGTTTCGGATCTGCCGATCTAGTGACTTGGGGGTAGCGTGAGGGGTTTAGGGCTACAGGTAAGTGCCGGGTAGTTAGGGTTTCCCTCCCTGCTTGTCTCTTACCTGTACACAGTTTAAGGCCGGTTCTTAGATGAACTTAGCCACCATCGGCGAAAGATCACATGTTAAGCTGTTCAATTACATGTACGTATAGACCTAAGTCAAATAATGTGACACAAGCGATAGCTTGCACACGTACATTATCACGTCAAAAGGGACGCATGCAACGACATAAATCCAATAAATCAATTTTAGGGTTTTGATGCCGACCAATTCCGTTAAGTGATCAAAGAATGTGAGTTTGTTCGAGCGTGTCAATGTGGGCTCCCTCACCTCGGGCGATGCCTCCACCAGTGCGACAGCCTGCGCGAGCACGACCTCCGCGCCGCTTTGGTCGCCGCGCTGGCCGAGCACACGCGCAAGGGCATACAGTGTCGGCAGCTGTGCGGGCAACGGCGCCGTCAGGTGATCCAGAATAGAGAGCAGGCGTCGTAGCGCGCGTTCCGCACGCACCAGCTCCCCTGCCATTTCGCACGCGTCCGCGAAATTCTGTAGACAGTCCGCGACCTCCCGACTCCGCCCCCCAAACCTCCCCTCCGCCACCTCCACCACCCGCGCGTACAGCAACGCCGCACTCGCGTGGTCCCCCCTCCTGCGCAGCAGAAGCGCGAGGTCGTGCATAGCAAGCGCCGCTTCCTGGCTAGACACGCCCACGAGTACTTCCACTGCACAACTCAGCAGCACCTCACCCGCGCCCACGAACCCAGCTCGGTGCAGCAGCCGACCCGCCAACGCCCCCACCCGCGCGCCCGTCTCGCTCCCTACCCCGTAACCTGTCGCCATCGTCGACAGCATCCCTGCAACTACCCCACCAACCACCGCCGCGCGCACGCCCGCCTCGAATACGCCCTCGGTAGATGAATTCAACAATGGACGCCGGAAAATAAAATCGTCGTCGTCGTCGAGTGAACCACGACACAACGCTTGCGAAGCAGCTGACGGCTGCCCGTCCAGCGCGCCCGCAGTGCCCAGCGCCGCGCCCAGCCCGGTGACGCAGGAGCGGGTGAGCAGGAATGGCAGGGGCTCGATGCGGTGGAGACGGACGGCGCGCGGTCGGACGGTGCCTTGTTTGGCTGACAGAAACAACTGAAGTGCGGCCCAACCGCAGCGCAGCACAGCCCCAACGGGGTCCAGCACCACCAGCGTGCGCTCCGTCCCCTCAATCACCCCCTTTAGCTCCCCCACTAGCCCCTCTTCCTTCTCGCCCTCCTCCACAGCGCTCATCCCTCCCGCCAACTCACACGCCGTGTGGTCGACAGAGGAAGCGGCGCAGGTAAGCGGCGACGACACACCCTCATCCAATATGAGCACATCATTCCCAGACAGCTCCCCCAACTCTCGCCGGCTGCTCGCTGTGCTATGCTTGGGGCTCATTTCCGGTAAAGAGCCCTCACATCCCGTGCGCCTGGTGCCGTCACACACTGCAGAGGGCTGCACTTCCGAAGGGGGTAGTTCCTCCGCCGCCCCACCCATCCCCTTATCGCCGCTCGTAGTCGCGGGTGGAGTCTGCCGTGCTAGCCGGGAGAACGAGGGTAGCTTCTCTGGAGGGGCAGCGGGGCGAGGTCGACGAGGCACGCTGGCTGTCTGCTTCTCTACAGGTAGAGCTTTGGCCCTTCTCAGGCTCTCAGGCCGCCCCAGCGAAGCCAACACCGCAGAGCGCGTCGTGGGGCTGCACCGCGCACCCACCCCCACCTCCTGTGTTAGCCGGGAAAATGAGGGCAGTTTCTCTGAAGAGGGACGAGGTTGACGTGGTAAGCTGCCCCTTTGCTTCACACGTTGAGCTGCGAGGGTGGTTGGCAAGACTTTGCCCCTTCTCAGGCTCTCTGGCTGCCCTAGGGATGCCAACACCGCAGAGCGCGTCGTGGGGCTGCAGCGCACATCCGCCCCCGCCTTCCCTGCACTGCCCACCTCCTTCCCTTTCTGGACCACCTTCGAACCAGTGGCACCACCCTCTTCGCTGAGCATGCTAGCCCTGCGCTCGTTCGCTCTGATCCGCGGGCGCGGCACTGCCGACTTTGGTCCGATGTCAGAGTCAGCAAGGAAAGTATCCCACTCCTCGCCATCTTCCTCACCCCCACTGCTCCAGTCCTCTAGCCTCGTGGGCAGCCCCCCTTCCCTCTCCCCTTCCATCTCACCCTCATCTATCAGCGAGCCCATTGAGGAGGTGGAGCACTGAAAGGCCTCAACTTCGGTCATCTCCACCGCCTCACACAGCGGACCTGCTACCACACCACCACCTTCTCCCGCCGAGGCTGAGCTGCTGACCCCGCCTTGCGTTGGTTTCAGCGGCACGGAGGTGCTGTGGTGCAGCATTCTGGCCAGCACCGACCCAGCGCCCTCATCACCTGGGCCCGCGTCACCTGATGTCTGCCTCCGTCGCCGCTGGGAGAGTTTCTCTTCCTCGCCCTGAGTTCAGCCATGCAGATGTTAACACAGGTCAGAGCAGATTAGTCCTTCCTACGCACCCTCTACCAAAAGATGAGGTCCCAAGTCCCACTAGGATTCACAGTGCTGACGGCAAGCTGCCTCTGCATGGGTATGCACGAGTGATTATATGTAATGAAGCAATGGATGAGTAAAGAAAAACAAATGAATAAGAACCCAGTCTTCAGTACCATGAATGTCTTAAAATGATAAAAATGCGAAACCAATAAGCACCCTACTCCCCTGCCTCGAAAAACAAACCCACCACCCACCCACCTTGTGCTCGTCCGGCCTGGCTTCATCCTGCCACTGAAGGACCGCGAAAATATCGACCCATACGGAGGTGTCGCGCGCATGGGCGAAGCGGCTTTTCAGACTGTGCACCAGCTCCGCAAACGGACGCTCCCAGGCGTGCACCACCACCACATCCGCCTCCCGACGGTCCACACCTGGCATCATCGCAAAGCAGCACCCCCGCCGCCGCGTCTGCGGCCCAACTATCCCATGCACGACCGCCACCGTGCTGAAGTCGTCCCCCGCGTTCAGCCGCTGCCTGCAATAATTGTAGAACCGAGCCAGCCATCTCACGGTCACACCGCGCCCCACCATCCCCACCCCCTCCCCTGCCACCCCATCCTCCATGTCTTGCTCAAACTTGGAGGCTGCGCCCAGCTCCTGAACCTTCGCTGTCCGGGTTGAGGTCCAGAGGGGTGCACCCCCTCCCTCCTCTGCCGTCGCCATGCTTGACGTGCTGCTCGCACGGGACAACATCCACCCCATACTGGACAGCCTCCCAAACTGCCCGTCCATCACCCCCCGCTTATCCACGCTCCTGCTGCTGCTGCTGTTCCTCGGAGCCGCGCCGTCCACGGTGGCGTCCCTGCTGCTCCTTGTGCGACCAGTGGCCCACGAGGACTGCTTGCTGCCCAGCTGCGCCCCGTGAGCGGAACGTGAGCTGTCCATCATCACCAGAGACGCCCGTCTCCGCCTGCGCTCCGTACTAACCTGCAGTCCGTACTCCAGGTACTTCACCTCCTGCACCTCCACGCCCGGGAACGACAGCTCCTGCATGGCCAGCTCCCAAGGCACCGCCTCCTCCCTACAGCGCCCCCTTCCCTCTGAACCTGACCGCCCCTCTTCTTCAACAGCTCCCCCAGTGCTACCCACAGCGCCCTCCGGCCCCTGCAGTGACTCCCCTCGCCACACCTTGACCTCTACCCTGTGTGTTTCCGATTTCAGCCCAGGAGGAGCCGCCTGCGCGTCAGCAGAGCCCAAAACTCAGAGCGTCCCCGCAACCGACAACTAATACTAGTAATAATAAATAACGATATCAATGATATGACAGGAACAATCATAACCGACACTCACAAGCTGCAAAAGCCAACCACGATGACTACTTCCGCAAGCGGAGTTCGGCTGGCTACAACGCACTCAGGCGAGGGCTCGCTGCGGTGGGGGGTCGAGCCTCGCACAAAAGCCGTGCCAGGTCTAAATAAGGGGGTCAGTCGTCGGGTTTGTCGTCGGGTTTGTAAGTATTCCATACGTTGGGCAGATGTGTCGCACCTTTTTGTTTCGGCCCACCGCATGCGTTGGACCAGACGGTAGGGGATGGTCAACGGCACGGGTTTCGACCTTCAGGCCATCGCTGCCTCGTCCGCTGTCCGAGGCCCTGCCAGGGTGTGACAAGCGGCGCCCATTCGCGGACGACTCGGGCAGCCGCGCCTCCGGTTTCCGACGCTCCGAGAAGGGTGCAGCGGGTGCTGACGCGCCGCACCCCATGTCCGAAAACAAACTACTATATTCACTACCCGACAGCGAGCAGCTATAGTAAAATATGAGCCCGCATCAGCAACGCTCGTGAGAGAGTGCAGTATCGGTGAGGCAAAACACATTCGGTTAGAAAAGGGATTGAGTAGATACCGCTATGAGGTTCACGCTCTGGCTCCTTTGAGGCCGCGGCCACAGTATCGCGTCGCTCTGTCGCTGTTGCAGCGCTGTTAAAAAATAATCTACAACAATCACAAATACAGGTAGCAGCGGAGACGGCCGAGCAAGGAGAAGAAAGTACTATACATGTACAAATAAATACCGCGCATGTCGCCCGTTGTATTGCTTGTGATCCGAACTACATTAATTTTTTCTCTAAAGAAAGAGCATAATAAGCCACCGAGCAAGGTAATAAATATATACAAATAGTGTGCATCGACCGGCGATGGCAATTTCCGTGTAGAATATAATATGCAAGGATTGCTTACAAGAAAAAGCAGTGGAGACCACCAAAAATAATAATCAAATTTCATCAGCAGCTCTTCAGCAGCTCAACATCCCTGCTTCACTTCAAAACGTCAGAAAGCAAGCTTGTAGCCAGCGCAGAACGCACGGTCATGAGCCAGAGAGAAACAAACGGGGTTCCCGCGTTGATGTTAGGGGCGGCAGAGGAGTGTACCCAGCAGTCCTGGGTGCTTCCCGGGAGTGTGCTCGAGGCCATATGTTCGCTGCTCGAGCCGACGTGGCGTGCTGTTGCGCGCCACGTAAACCAGGACTCCAAGTCTGCCGTCGACCGCGTCGAGGCAGAAGGGGAGGAAGTGAGCTGTCTGCGGATGAAGGAGTTATGCGGGTCAGTGGAGCTGCTGTCCTGGGCAATCAGACAAGGCTGCCCGTGGGACCTCGGGAAGTGTATGGCTACCGCTGCAGGTAATGTATTAAGCTACTGTTTTCGTTGCGACTATCGACTTACTTAGGATCCGTCGCAGTGAATTCCCATGCCACGCGTTTGGGCTGTTCTTCACGACACGCTTACTTCCTGTCTTCGTAATGCTGTGCAAGGGGGCTCAGCAGATGCGGTTGCTTGTTTCCCTGCCCTGCCGGCTTACTCCCCGCGTTGTTTTTCACTACACCTGTATTGGTTTTCCTTCACATCTTGTGTAAGCAATCAAAAATATCAAAAACTCGTGACAATATTGAAAGCCTCCCATCTCCGCCCGCCCCGCACTTCACTTGCTGGGCTGTCGCATAGGAATGCTGCCTCCAAAGGTGTTAATAGAGTAGTCGACTTTATGGCGGATATAATGGGCGGGTGTGTGTGCTTGCGCAGGGCTGGGTCGCGTGGACGTGCTGCAGTTGGGCCGTGAGCGGGGCTACCCCATGTTTTACGAGGTGAACCGTCAGGCAGCAGCGCACGGGCAGCTCCACGTCCTGCAGTGGGCTCGACAGCACAGCTGTGCGTGGAATGAGTGGATATGCTCCTCCGCCGCGGAGGGAGGCCACCTGGCGGTGTTGAAGTGGGCGCGGGAGCAGGGGTGCCCGTGGGGCGAGTCGACGTGCGTGAAGGCGGCGCGGAGCGGTCACTTGGCGGTGCTACAGTGGGCCAGGGGGAGGGGGTGCCCCTGGGACGAGCGAACCTGCCTGTATGCTGCCAAAGGAGGCCACTTAGCGGTTTTGCAGTGGGCCAGGCAGCAGGGTTGCCCCTGGAACTCACACGTGTGCGCGTTTGCTGCGGCTGGCGGCCACCTAGGCGTGTTGCAGTGGGCGCAGCGCCACGGGTGCGCCTGGGACGAACGCACCTGCTCCTCCGCCGCTGAGGGGGGGTACCTGGAGGTGCTACGCTGGGCGAGGGAGCAGGGGTGTGGGTGGGATGAGTGGACCTGCGCCAATGCAGCCCGGAGGGGGCACCTCGCGGTGCTCAAGTACGCACGGCAACACGGCTGCCCGTGGGACGCCAACACCACCTCCTTCGCCGCACGCGAGGGCCACCTGCCGTTGCTGCAGTGGGCGCGCGCCCAGGGCTGCCCCTGGAACGAAGACACCTGTTCCTCTGCCGCTATGGGCGGCCACCTTCCCGTGCTTCAGTGGGCCTGGGAGGAGGGCTGCCCCTGGGACTACATGACCTGCTACTACGCCGCCCGCGACGGCAAGGACGAAATCCTCGAATGGGCCACCCAACACGGCTGCCAACGATTCCCCCCCGAGTAAGGAGTGCCGCCCCACATACGCGCACATACCACCCCTCCCCTTTAGAAGACACATACACGCACATACACACACACACGCACATTCAGTCATTCGAGTCTCACCATTTTTGGCATCGAGGAACTCTCAGTCGCCAAGACCCCAAAATAAAATCTGCCCCCATCCGAATCGCCACCACCAACTCGACACGCACCCCTGACCTTTGTTTCGGAACCACTCTGATCCCACCCATGCCTACCGGTACCGCTCAACGTCTGTGCATAGTGGCTCTGTAAATGAAAATAATGCAACGTAATGCCATTGTCTACTGAAACCCGACGATTAGTCACATATGTGTGTTTGTGTGTTTGTGGCATTTACATTGGAGGCGCAGGCTTAGTGGGTGTGCGGGGCACTCCCCCCCCGCCCGCCCCCTCCCCCGCACCCTCATCTCCCCCCACCCCCTCAACAATCCCCACCGCCGCGTTGGGGTCCTTCTCCAGCACCTCCGCGTCGCTATTGAACAGCTGCTTCGCCTCCTTGATCTTCTCCTCCAGGTACAACAGCTCCATCGCACGGTTAAACTTGCGCGAGTCCTTCCGCACTTGAAACAGCAGGTCTTCCTTCTGCACCTTACCCGTCTTTGTCGCCTGCTCCATCGCATCGTGCACAAAGTCGGAGATGTAGTCCACCAGAATGTCCTGCGCCAGAGACGGGGGCAGCGGTGGGGGATATTACCGTCGGCGGATGTTTGTGTGTGTGAGAAAGAGATTGGGAGCTTTTCTGTGTATGTGTGAGTGAGTATGTGTGTCTGTAAGAGAGAGATTGCGTGTTTCTATGTGTTTCTATGTATACGTGTGTGTGTGAGTGTGTATGTGTGTGTCTTTGCGTGCTTGTGTGCGTATGTGTGTGATAGTATGTGCATGTTTGTTTTTGTGTATGAGTGCCTGATTTTCCAGGTGAGTGTGAGTGAGTGCTTATGGGTGTGTGCTTTTGTGAGAGTATGCACGTGTTAATGAGTGTGTCTGTTTCTGTGAGAGTGTGCATGTGTGAGTGTGAGGTATCCAGTGATGATACGAAGACGCTGCTGGTGTGTCACGGGGAGGAGTGGGACATGTAGCATCCAAATAAATAAGAATGGGGAGTAGATCAACGCACTTCCACAGTGTCCACCGTTCGCTGCAGCGGGTGCTCCACATCTCCAAACCCAAACATCATCATTCGCACTGCCCACGCCAGCATCACAGCTATCAACAGCGTCATCGCCATGATCACCGCGTGCGCACTACGATGAATGCAGACGGCTGATGACCTCACGCACTCAGAATGCACTCAGCGGCAGCACTTACAGTCCTTTGTGAAGATCCCCCTCTTTTTGAATTGCGGCTCCGTCTTTTCATCGACTGAAAAGTCACAGTGGGTCCTCATTAGGCGGGCAGAAACAAAAAGGACACAAATGCAAATATATTACCTGCTTACAAGAAAATTTGCGAATCCGTCAAAAGCGAACGGCGCAGCGGAGCTACATTACGCAGCAGAGCTAAATGTCGCACCTTTTCGCTTGATGCCGGTGTTGGCGAGGATAGTGCCCGGCTTGATAGTCGACATGACAGCTCACATTCGCTGAGGGTACTACAACTTCGAAGGGGAGTGAGGTCCAAGCCCTAAAACAGACAAGCCCTACTCAGTGACTGAACCTGGACCGCCGCGGGAAACCAAGCCGCGGAAAGTGGCGAAAGGAGTGGTCGGAGTGCCCGCACAGGAGCAGCCAAGTTAAAGAGAGGTGAGGGCAGTGTAATGACATCCACCGTTCACTACAAAAAATGATTTGAGTTCGCTGTCTCGTGCCGCATGAAATGCTTAGACTTAGGCGGAGCTGTGGCCGCACAATACTGCAGCGGTGGAGCTTTGTGCGTTCTGAAGAACGACGCACATGAGCGCGGGCGTGCGAAGGGTACCTGTCGTGCAGTGGTGTTAGTGCTTTGCTGGACAGAGGGTCGGTGAGGAAAGAGTGGGGCCGCGAATGGTCGGGGGGGGGGGGGGGGGGTGTTTGGGAAGGAGGGAGATGACGTTCGCCGTCGTAGTTATTAACCGCTAGCAGCGACAGCTCGACCATACCCTACAAGCATTTACCCACACCTTAGCATATATATATACAGTATAACAAGCATATATAGAGTAGCACGAATAATCAAGCACCAGGTATGGGAGAGTACAGGTACGGGTGGTGATGGCAACTGAGGCTATGCTGCAGGAGTTGTAATCAGGAAAGATGATTTTGATACGGTTCCACCAATCAAAAGGTAAATGTTTTGATTACAATTAAGCGACCCTCTATAAATGGAAGGACAAAGAGCGGCCGTGTTGGTGAGCGGGGTATTAGAAAATTGAGCCGAATTCACCGATTCAAAACACCTCTCGTAAAAATATAAGATGCTTTCGACCACCCTCGCATCTTCATGCGTCGGGTGTATCCCAATGAACCGAAAAGTGGCGGCCCCCAAGGCTTGACCAGACACAAACACATTTACAGTTGAAAGATGAGGTGAAAGTTGAAAGATTGAAATAAAAAATAAATGAAAGTAGGCGAGCAGAAACACAGAAATGGTAGGGATGCTGAACTTACTTTGTTTGCTCCTATTGAATAGCACACGATCATATCTCATCCATTGAACAATAATATGATGAGCATATATTGCAATGAACAGCGCATCTTTCTCGTTGATTGATAGTTCGGATGCTGTTCCAGCACGGTGAATGACCCAAGTTACCGAAATCCAAACAAAGCGGCGCTATGTCGTTGCAGGTATACATAATACCTGTTCGGTGCCCTACCTTCGGTCCCACTCCTACACCCATCTTTCATGAAACTATCACAACAAATATGCGAACGAAAATTCGCAAACACGCTGAATTATTAAATAACTGGCTTCATATAGAACCACCGCATAATTAGAGAACGCCGCAATCAGCAAATGAGCTTCATTTGGCTGCAAACGTCGCATCTCGCCGTCTCGAGCTGGCGCTGCTCAGGCTCTCGGCGACAGACGAGCCCGAACAATTCAGTCGTAGCTACTCGTCGCTCTCAATGGACGCCCCACTGCTGCTGCTGCTGCTGCTACTGTCATTGCCAGCCCCGATGGCACCATGAAGCACCTGGAACACATGGCGCGAGAAGGAAGAGGCGCCCTGCCGTTGCGCCCACCGCCCACCGCTACCGCCACCGCTACCCCTCAACGGCGACATCTCAAACGCTTCCCGTCTCCACTGTTGTCGCAAACCCTTCGTACCCTTCACCCCCAAGCACAGCAGCTGTCCGGAGCGCTCCAAAGCTGTACCCTGCGCCGCCGCCTCGTTCTCCTCCTCTCCCCCTCTATCCCACACCGCGACAGACAACCATCGCAGAAACGACGCCGCGCGCATTCTGCGCTCCCGAAATGCGTCCGCGTACGCTGCTTTGCCCTCCTGTCGAAGAAGCGCAACGCCTGTCGCCCCAGCCAGCAGGAAAATAAACGGCATTATCACACAAAATAACACATAGTACCACACGAAAGCGCAAGCACACCACACCACCAAAGCAAAGACAACGTTGCATCACGCTACACTTTTTTAATCCTGGCCTACGACTTTTTGGCCGAGCAATACAGAGAAAAAAAAATATATGTGTGTGTGTATATGTGTGTGTTTGTGTGTTTGTGTGTGTGTGTGTGTGTGTGTGTGTGTGTGTGTGTGTGTGTGTGTGTGTGTGTGTGTGTGTGTGTGTGTGTGTGTGTGCGTGTGTGTGTGTGTGTGTGTGTGCGTGTGTTGGGTAGAGGGGGGGGGGGGGGGGGGGGGGTTAGGGTTTTGTGTGTGTGTGTGTGTGTGTGCGTGTGTGTGCGTGTGTTGGGGGGGGGGGGGGGGGGGGGGGGGGCTGACCATCGAATCCCGTTCCGATGTGAGAATGCGCTTTTCTGCCGTAGCGGACAAAAAGGTCGTTGAGCATGCCGCGCATTAACCGCCGTCGCTGCACAACCTGCAGAGCCAAAAAGCCCAGGACATCGAGCGGATCATGAGAGAGCAGGAGAGTGGGCAACCTGCAGAGATAAGCGTATAGCAAAACAGGAAAAAGAGAAACGGATACACACACACACACACACACACACACACACACACACACACACACACACGCGTGCGCACCTCGTCCCAAGCGTGGAGGGCGTGTCGCCCGGTCCACCGGCGGTGGGCCTGGTCAGCGCATTTGCAGCGGCGCAGGTTCGCGTACTGCCGCCGTGCTAGCACACCACGCCGGATACTCTGCAACACCACAGCGCACTGCTGATTCGTGGCCACAACACACCACGGTTCATTTCTCAGCTCAGCTGCCATCGTAGACAAAAGGAACTCCGAATGTGCCATCTCGATGCAATACACACACACACACACACACACACACACACACACACACACACACACACACACACACACACACACACACACACACACACACACACACCCAAAAGTAGTTCACTCTTTACCCCCACCTCTTCCAGCTGGTCATCCCGCGCTTCCTCTGTGTCATCCCAATCCTCCTCCTCCCAGCTCACCCCCTCCTCTATTCGTTCCATCTGCCCGTGCCTATTCTCCCTCCCCTCTTCCGCTTCGTGCTCATGTCGCTGATCTCCAGTTTTCTGAAACTGCACTCGAGCGCTACACGCCAGTTTTTCTTGCTCCTTTGCGGCGGCAGGCTTCAATACGGCCGCTATCTCTGTTGAGCACCACTGCTGACTATTTAGATCCAGGTCCAGGGCCTCCAGTGGGGAACGCTCCGGGTGCACCTCAGACTCAACCCAAGCCTCAGTCAGAACCTCAGCCTCAGCCGGTCGCACCCCCGACTCGGCCGCTCGTGCCTGAGTGTAACAGGGAGAAATGGTAGGGTATTAGCGACCGTATGCAAGATACCCAGTACGCGCCAGTTAATTGGTGCTCAGTGCTCTCACAGTGCAACGCACCCCATCGCCCCCCGCCAACCGCTGGTTCCTGGCCGCCAGCACCTGCTCGATGCGCGAAAACCGGTTACTGCGCTCCATTGGGTGCGCTAGCTTTGGGACTCCCTGAGCCTGCGGCGGACGACATAGGGAAAATAGTCAAAATGGAGAGCAGTGCATGATCATGACGGCCACACGGGCCCCTAACCCCAGCTGCACCTCCATTCCTGCTCGCCAGCACCTGATGTATGGGCGTATGCTGATTGTCTTCCTCGACATGGCCTATAGGTTCGTGTGTCGAGTGAGCCTGCGGTAGCACAGGCTCGAGTCAATGGACGAAATGAACCGCATTGAGAGTAACGAATGGCCACGATAGTGCTTCCCGCTAACTACGAGATCGCTCCCTTCCCTCACCTGCTCAATAAGTGACAAACGATGTCCACCCTCGTGCTGCGCTGGCTCGTGTGATAGCTGGGCCTAGAATAGCATAATGTCGTTGGGTCAAATATGTATATGAATTTCATTGAGTACAAGTTGGCCGAGAGTATGGGTGACCTTAGCACATACCACGAACTGTTTGGCCTGCTTCTTGGGCGATAGTGGCGGCCCTGCTGTGCTCTCCTCCCTTCGCTGCGCCTCCTCCTCAACCTCTCGACAGGCAAGGCAGGAGAGGGCGGCCTGTCCGAGGTGCTTGTGCAGCAGGCGGGACTGCAGGACGGCGTCTACCGCAACCGTGACATCTAACATGCACTCCTTGAACTGCTCCTCCTGTAAGCCAGCCCAAAGCACCTTCCATAACTGAGACCCATCCTTCACACATCACCTCACACTTCAAACCCTCCCTCCCCCCCCTCCATACCCCTCACACACGCACACACTCGCGCGCGCGCGCACACACACACGCGCGCGCACATACACATACATACACACACACACACACACACACACACACACACACACACACACACACACACACACACACACACACACACACACACACACACACACACACACACACACACACACACACACACACACACACACAGAACAGAACAGAGCAGATCATGATTATACTTCCGCTCTGCGGCAACGGCAAACACGGGAAAGACGGATGGGGTCGACTGAGTGACCTGGGGTGTGACGGACTGGCACTGACCATCATCTGCATGGTAGAATCTAACTCCAATTTTAGCTGCAGGGTGCGCCCTCGTGCCAGGCGCGCGGTGGGTGCTTTACCCAGCCAGTGCACCGCGGGCGGCCTCTCCGTGACCACCTCGTCGTCCTTTTCGGGCGCCGAAAAAAACTGTTGGCTGTCCCACGGACGAAGCGTCACCCACCCCGGCTTCTCGCACACCTCCGTCTCGCGCTTTCGAGACCTCGTGCTGTTCCCCGCTGTACTGTGTGGCGGGGTCGTGCTTGGGGGTGGCGAGGTGTTGCGCTTTATTCGCGCCCTCATCGTCTCCAGCTCTGTCGCGGCCGACGACATCGCGCCGAAATCGGGCTACGTTGACCGCCGCCGACCGATACGAGACGTCTCTATATCGCTACTGTCTGCTACAGCTACTCAGCGATCGAGAATTCTTCCCGCAATCAGTGTGCATAGATACAATAAAGCGCGTAGCGGGTCGCCAGGGCGCCAGCTCGTCGGTTGACGTCTATTATTGTGAGTTGCGAGGGCGCTCGTCTCAACTACCGCGGCAATTCAGGAAATGGACTGACAGGGAAATGGACTAACAGGGAAATGGACTGACATGGAAATGGACTGACAGGTAAAACTGTATCACTGTGAAAATGAAAAGACGCCTGTGCTGCGCTGTTTAATAAGCTGTGTTGGGGCTCACTTATGCCAAAGATGTGGATCACTTACATAATTTGGTATTGGTGGCCCTTGGGCCACCCTACACGCAATGTGAGAGGGAATCCGGTGGGTGGGGTTGCGTGAGCGATAGCTCTCGCAAAAGGCAGAAGGTGGACACACAATCGCTGCTGCTGCGTCATATAGTGTGCGGACATTTTACTGTCCGTGCGCGCGTGGGCGCTTGAACCGTTAGGGGAGATGTAACGTCGGAGGTAACGCATGTTACTGTGTAATTCTAGCCATGATGTAATTTATTTAAACCTCTATATTACCAATATGACCATTTAAGTTGTGTTGGGGCTCACTTATGCCATGTATCGCCGACTGGCGTGTGACGTTGGGTGGGGCGCCGCCAGGGGTCATCTAGCCAAAGAGTTGCCAAGCTCCCGGGCACGGGAGTACCGTTGGGTCGATGTAGTCGAGGACTACGTCCGATTCTCGCGCCCAACCGCCGAAGAACTTGATATTCTGCATCGGGGTACCGATATTGTACGCAACAGTAGTTGCACCCTTTCGTAAGGAGTGTGAAGTCCACGCGAAACCGTCCGGAGGTTGTTCGTGTACTGCACGAAGTACCCGTTGTAGCCATGTTGTCATGGTATCCGCCGTCCAGTTTGTCGTAGTTTCGTGTAGACTAATGGCCCACCGTTTGTTCGGAATCTTCCCGGCGGAGAACGTGGTACGGGCAGCGTCGAAGTACCTTAGTAGTTCCGCTATGTTAGGGTGGGCCGAGTCCGGTAGTTCACATAGGAGTTTTCGCTCCGTGGAAGTACCACGTTGACCTTTTCTCGTTCCGTGGTAGAGGAGGATTTAACCGGTTGGAGTACACAACAGGTCTCGAGACCGGCACTCGACTCCTGCTCCCCCGCGACAGAAAAATGTGGATATGAGCACCGTCACCAGACACGCTCTAAATAGTAGAATGAGGTCCGACATGGCTTGAGTCCAAGTGTCTATCAGTTGCGTGCGTAGGTCCTTGGCGAGGCGTAGCGATGAGACAAGAATCCGGGATGGCAGGTACATGCGTGTGCGGCTGGGGTGGAGGGAAACTCAGGACGCTGCGAGACCCCGCCGGACTTTTGCTACTAAGTCGCCTTGTGCGACTGGTTCGGCGCCGTGGTCCTTGAAGAAACCGATCACTGCTTTGAGGTAAGGATGCAAACTAGTTGCCTTGATGGTGCCACGTTCCCCGATCCATGCGATGTAGCGGGCCATGGTAGCGGTTGTTGCGGCTAGCGGTGGTAAGCCTTGTTCCTCGCAGAATTGGAAGTATGGTTTGATCGCGCTGTTGTACGTGTCGGACGTGCTTTTCGCCCAAGCGGCGATTGGTAACTTGAGCGTTTACGCTCCAAGGCTGTATGTGCTCAGTAGGCGTTGCATGTAGGGGCGCATCGAGGCGGCCTATGGGTTGTTACAGCCGGCCACCTCGATCGTGTAGCGTACTTTTGCTGCGCGGGTGGGGTAAGTCTGGATTGCTGGCCTGATTTGTCGTGTGTTGAACATGGTCAAGATTGCACTTAATGCGCCCCGGCGGAAGTACAACCAGGCCGGAAGGGAATCCGGAAGACCTTGACGGGCCACTGAGGCTTGCCGATTGTACCGCGTCCGTGCCGCCGCCCGGGATGGAACAAGTGCGCGCGGGCGGCAAGACCGTCTCGTGGCACGCAAACTCGGTAAGTGCATGGTGCCACGTTTTTCCTTGCCAACGGGGGGCGACCATTGTGGCTGCTGCGCCGCTCTGCTAAAGCTTTTGGGCGAGGTCGGGCAGCAGTGGCCATGGCGGGTTGCACCTCTTTTTTTGTTCTCGCCACGACGAATCGGCGAGGTGAAGGGAGTCCACTGCTTCGCACGACGGGTCGAGCCAGTTTGCGTTGTAGCGGGACAGTAGCGTGTTGAGCGCCAACGCAAAACGGTCGATCGTGTGCGGGCCGAATCGAGTGTCCATTTCGTGAAACATTGAGGGGTCTAGCTGCCAATCGTCGTTGTCGAGGTGGCGGTTGAGCTTGTCTACCCACGTGTTCGCCGCGGACCGGATGTACCGGGGTCTTATGTGAATGTTGTTGGTGTCCAATAGGTACCATAGTCGGCGTAATTCGTTCATCATTTCCGGGGAGCGGGAAGCCATGCCGGGCAGGACGTAGCAGACCGCATGGTTGTCTTCGTGGAAGAGGATATTGCGGCCAGCGAGATGTGGCAAAAAGCTGAGGACGGCCAGACGGACGGCCTTCATTTCCTTCCAAGTAATGTGTTGGGGCTCGTCCTCTGGTCCCCAGAAGCCGCGTGCTTCGAGTCTGCCATTTAGTATTGCTCCCCAACCATACCCCGAACTGTCGCAGTGTATGTAGGCTGACTCGACCGGGCGGTGAATGTTCTTGCCATTTGCGTGGCTGGGTACTTGGGTCCACCATTGTAGGTCGCGACGGAGCTGAGGGGTGAGGCGGACTCGGCCTCCCCACTTGTTGCCGAGTAAGGAGTGCAATTTGTGTATGAAGAATCTTGCAGCCGGGATAGCGAGAAAAAAGTATTGCGCCTTACATGCGAATGATTGCAGTTCCTTGACATGGAGCCATATGCTTGCTCGTGTAGCACGTTGCAGTAGTTGCCGGGATTGCTCGGCGAGCTTCTGAAGCTTTGTTGTTGGTGCGCAGAAGTAATATGTTGTTGTGTCGATGTCGATGCCCATGTGGTGGCCGTATTGCGTCGGCTCCTAGAAACCTTTGGAGGGGTGGCGGAGCAGGCCGAGACTGGTGAGGAGGCGGTCGACGTGCTGACGCCCGGGTAGTTGCGAAGAGGAGGAAGTCGTCGACGTAAGGTATGATTTTTGCTCCTCGCCACCGCGTGTGTCGGAGGAAGCGCTTGCTCGGCCTGTCGCCGTCGGGCTTGTAGAACCATGTAGAACCATGGATAAGGGTTCAATAGAGGAAGCATGATAGTCACAAGGGATAGTCGAGCCGGCCCCACAAGGGGGCGAGCTGTGGGGAGAAAGGGAGTGGACAGAGAAGGGTGGCGACAGGCAAGGCAACGAATGGCCCGGCCGGCCGACACATGCGGCACGCACAGTACCGCAGGCAGTGCAACACAAAGTACTAGAACAAGACAATAGCTACAGTGTACATAAGCACAGTACATAAGGAGGCGGTTGCTAACATGGCTGCGTAGGCCTCCCCTGGTGTGTCGTAAATCCGCCGGGGTCGGGTTGTCGGAGGTGTCGCACGAATGTGTCCGTACACGCGCAGAAGTGGTAGGGGATAAGCGACCACCCCATCGGTAGGCCCGCTAGCCGGTACATTTGGCCGCGAACGTTTACGGTTAGGAAGTCACGCTCCTGTGGCATGATGCCCTGCGCGTAGAACCCGTCTTTTAGGTCGAAGGAGAACATGTAGTCGCCCTTCCGTGTGAGATGTCGAACACCTAGCATAGGCTCCATCCGTAGTCGCTTTATGACGCAGAAGCTGTTCATGTGTCGTAGGTCGACGATAAACCGCCACTAATTGTTGCCCGGCTTGGCGACTAAGAGCATTTTGGATACTTATTTCATGCAGGTGGTGGGCTCCCAGGCTCCCGTCTCCACGAAGCGCGCGAGTTCGGCCTCGACGAAGGTGAGTTGCTTGGGGGTAACGTCTAAAAGGAAGACGCCTTGGTTGAACGGGGGTGGGGATCGATTGTTTAGGAAAGGAATCGTAACGCCCTCCCGAATCCACCTCAAGACTTGACCGCTCGCGCCGATATCTTTCCATGCTTGCCAGTTTCGCCACAC
This sequence comes from Tetraselmis chui, assembly GCA_026401115.1. Lineage (NCBI taxonomy): Eukaryota > Viridiplantae > Chlorophyta > Chlorodendrophyceae > Chlorodendrales > Chlorodendraceae > Tetraselmis > Tetraselmis chui. Next base: position 42,538 of record JAPMLY010000404.1, on the reverse strand, counting down.
TCGATGACGCATGTAGCTTGAATATGGTGTGCATGAATCGGCGCGGCGGGTCACCCCGTTATTCCTCCTTGTCGGCCTCGATCTTCTTGTGTGCCTTGTCGGTAGCGGGGAGGGGCCGGCCTCCCATGCGGTCCTTAGGCTTGGCTTTGTGTTTGTCCGGCTTGTCTGGCTTGTCGTTCGGCTCGTCCGGTTTGTCTGCTCGCGTCGACGAGTGAGTAGGCGTAGGCTGTTTCGTCGGGGGTAGAGGTGACCGCGCGAATCGTTTCCATAGCAGTTTCGAGTGCCGAGTTCGCGGCGGCCGTAAATACACCATAGCCGAGCAGGTGTCGATACTCGTCGCGTGAGGAAATTATCGAGTTATCAATTAAACAATTGTCGGCCTCGTCGTGTCGAGGGTTTCAACAGGCACGGGACTGTTGTGCCGGAGGGGGGCATGCATTCCGCGAACGTACGGGACGCGAAGTCTAGTACTCTCTAGGGTCGATGTACTCTAGAGGGGTGTCTTCACTTTCAGCTAGTAGAGCGTCGTGCTCGCGTCGTCCACCCGCAGCTCTGTCGAAATCGGGTGTGGGGTTGGCTGAAGTAGTTTGTTTTGTTGGCGCGGCTGCGATGGATAGAGTTTCGACATGGGCTGCTAACTGTTGTACAATATTTGTAAGAAATTGTAGCGGATTTGGCTGCGGCTCCGGCGCGTCACCAGGCGCAACGGGGTAGAGGTCGGTAGGCAATACCACGCGGTCTGCCACCTAAACATAGGGAGTGTATTTTCGTGCGTCGTGCATGAGACTCAAGTGATCAACAGCTTGCGTGGCTAGCAAGAGCCACGATGCCGTTTGCGTGAGCGATAGCTCTCCCAAAAGGCAGAAGGTGGACACACAATCGTTGCTAGTGCCTCGGGAGAATGGGTAGTACACGTACCACGTTTGTGGTACACGTACCACAGAAAATGGTCATCTTTGGAACCTCCAAACAGACCGCTGATTCAAGCAATCTTTACAAAAATAGGTCCAAAACGTGCAGAAGGTCCCAGTCAACTTATTTTTTAAGAAATACGGGTTACCGGCCGCGGCTATTCGCCATGGCGACGATTTTGCCCCCATCTAACCCCCGCGGTAGCACCGCTCGGCACGCCCGGATAGGCCAAAGAGTCTCGGCTAGTAGAGGCTATACATAGGACCTAAGGCCCGGCTCGAGGCGCCATCAGCGTGCCCGGAAGTATGGCTTAGATACTGCGTCGGTAGGGCCGAAGTTGTGGACCGTGCGGTGGGATGATGGTGCGGAAACTACCGAGCGGTCCACTCAACTCCGGGCAGAGCTGCCCACTGCCGGGGAAGAACTTGCTAGCTCACCGCCTCCGATGACCACACTAACTGGATATTAGTTCCTGCTCACCCTTCCAACACCTTGTCAAAATTTTGTGTGGAGCTTTTGCTTGTCGACTCCGTTGTGCGCACCGCGCCGACGGAGGGTAATGGTAGAGAAATAGCTGAAAATGTAAATTTCGAAAATCAGCCAACACTACCCACCGACGCATTTCCTTCTCCAAAACGCACAAAGCCTAGTTTTACTCCCCTTAAAGAAGCTAAAGCAGTAGCAATGCGCTCTGTCATGCAAATTGGAAGGGAATGAGAGGTGTTTTTTACTTTTTGTTTCACAAAGACATGTGTAATCTGAATTTTGGCGGAGCCACTAACCCCCCTCCCCCCCCCCCCCCCCCCCCCGATGTAATGCACGACCTTTGCCTATCGCCTTTGTCTACACTTACTTCCCATGTCTGAAACTTCACACCCACTCGCTCCCTTGATATCCTCCTTCCTATATGAGCGCTAATTCGTATTCTTTTTGTCGGGAAGGGTCGCCTGCTCGACATTCGGAGCGCGGGGCTTCGAGCCGAGGCCGCGCACATAGCCGCGCTCGCACATGCGCCACGCTCACTCCCGCATCCACCCCCACGTCACAACCAGCACGCCTCAGCTCCTTCGCAGTGTCTAATTATTCCTTATTTTCCTATTCGAACGGGTTTCAGTAAGATTTTGGTCGCTACTAGGTACCTCAAAAAGCGAGGCACACGAGCGTAAATGCGGGACGCGGTCGTGGCGGGGAGCGGCTACACGCATTTTCTTACCTCGTACACTCCCCTCGACTTTCAAGCCCGCCGCAACACAGTGTGACGAGTACAGTCCTGCAACTGTACATTGCAGGACATTGTACAGGTACTCGTTACGAATTCCAATTCGTGCTTTTCCACAGGACGGACGTATACTCGTGGGTACGTCGCTACTGCAATATTGTAATGGTGCTGATGCTACAGTACGACCAGTACCTCCCGGTACGTACAGATATGCATAATTAATCTAACTAGCCAGATGACGCGCCAGAACGAGCTCTCCAATGCAGAAGGAGCCGCGTCGTGAAACCCAATGCTAGGCAGGCCGCGTCTCGAGGCAGATGACGACGGTTGAACAGCACTAACGCCTGACACGTAAGCATAGCTTGCAGGCGTAACCAGTCTGGGCTGAAACCTATTTAAGCCCAGTGCAGTAGAGGGAGGTGACAGAACCTTTTAACAATTCCTTTGTTCATTTACAACATCTACTGCCCAAGTACAGCAGTGAAACACCTTTCATCAATTACCTCTCGACAAACATCAATTGCAATCTTACGACACAGAGCTAGACAGACTAGAACAGATTTGTGCTAGCGTTTAGCTTTCAGAGGCTAACCGCCACACTGGTTTCGGAGCTCTTTGGTCGACGCACGCTTTCGTTCGCTTATTGAACTGCTCGACGTTGTTTGATTGAGTTGAGATGGCTTCTCTTGGACCCGGTCATTACGTGGTGTTGGTAATTCACGTTGGAGGAACTAAACGGTCGGATTTGAAGTTGGTGTTTCAGCGTGAGCCTCGTACTGGTAGAACTTGGTTCCCTGCTGGCTCTGTCTTACCCAACGAAGAGCCTGTCGACGCTGCTATTCGCGAATTACACGAGGAGACCGGTCTTGTTTTGACACCGGATGATTTGACGCTGTTGAGTGGTGAACCTGTGAATGTTACGCTACCTCAAGGACGACAGCTTGTTTCCGTGTACTCTGCGTCTATTCCTGTCCTGTTTGCTACGAGCAACTTACGTACACCTGCTCAGGTTGAGCAGGTTGTTTTGGAACAGTCGACAGTTAATCCGGATGGCACTTACGTCGTCCCGGAAATCATCAACACTGACGGTCTGACACTCACGCCTGCACAGACTGGGTTACTTCGTGCTGAGAAGCACAAGAGTGATTTACTTCACTTTGGTTACGTGACTCTGTGGGAATCTTTCTATCGAGCAATGACACAACATGTTCCAGTCATGCATGAATCTGTCGAGTGCTTTAGCAAGAGTGCTAGCAACTCCTCTGTGACCGGCTGACGAACTTTCGTGCAGCTCTGCGATCAATTTCAGTCGGAGCTCAGAGTTCTGTGGAATACAGAGGCGATTGAGACGCCAAAAGTACCCGTCTCTGGCTTCTATCCGGCTGTCTCTTGTCCACTCACCATCGTCCCCATAAAACGAATCTTGTGAGAACCCCTCGCGAATGAGATCAGCGAACTCAGGGCTCAGCTGCAACGCGTCAACAGTCAGTGAATTTAACTGTGCGTCTTCAAACAGCAGCTGGGACTTCCGTCGTAATTCTCGATCTGACGGAACCTCGCCATCCCAAAATAAGGGTACTGTGGCCTGAGGTACGAAGTCTGGTCGCCGGCTTAACGGGTCAGCTTCGTTCAGAGCTCCCTTGCGATATGCAAGTGTCATCGAGCCCACAAACGGTTGCAAATCCCGCAGGTATCTTGCTTGCCGCTTGTTCAGCCTGTTGTTCGGTTGCCTGAGCAGATGCCGCAGTGTGTCGTGGTCTGTTACGACAAGGAACTTAGAACAGCCTTCAAGATAGCACCTCCAATGCTTGACAGCTTCGCATACGGCCAAAGCTTCTAAGTCGTACGCAGAGTAAGTGTTACCACGCTCAGCTGAATTCAGCTTACGCGCCCAGTAAGAGACTGGTTGAAGACCGCCTCCTTGGTCTTGCAACAGGACTGCTGCAATCCCCACTGTGGAAGCATCTGTAGCTACGGTGAACGTCGCGTCCGAGCCGACCTCCGGAAGGATCAGGCATGGCGCGGAAATGAGCCGTAACTTGAGAGTCTCGAAGGCTTCCAAACAGGCAGGCGTCAGCGTAACCTTCTGTGGCTGGGACTTCCGCAGTAAGTCCGTCAATGGAGCCGTAAGGTCGCTAAAATGGTGTATGAATCTCGCATAGAAGTTGCAGAACTGTACGAAACTGCGAACCTCCTTTTGCGTCTTGGGCACTGGCCAGTCTGCAACGGCCTCGACTTTCTTCGTGGAAACCGAAATTTTTCCGGCTGACACAGTGTAGCCCAGATACTCCATTTCTTGCAATCCGAAGAAGCATTTCTTAAGGCGCAATTTCAGCCCTTCCTCCTTGAATCGCTGTAGCACTAGACGCAGGTGATCCAGGTGCTCTTCCAGAGTTCGACTGTAGATACAGACGTCATCCAGGTAGACAGTCACGAACTTATGTAAAAAGTCGCGAAGTATGTCGTTCATCATCCTCTGAAATGTAGCTGGTGCATTACACAGGCCAAACGGCATGGCGACCCATTCCATTAAGCCATCAGGGGTCTGAAAAGCCGTCTTGTGAATGTCCTGATCACGCACTCGAACTTGCCAGAATCCAGAAGCGAGGTCGAGGTGTGTGTAAAAGTTCGCGTCCTTAAGTTCGTCCAGAGTGTCGTCCACACGCGGTAGCGGGTAAGCATCTTTACGCGTAACCTCGTTAAGACCGCGGTAGTCAATGCAAAGACGTAGCGAGCCATCAGCTTTTCGCACAAAAAGAATTGGCGAGCCGAATTCACTGTAGCTGGGGCGTATTAACCCAGCTTCCACTGCGTCTTTAAGCTGTCGATTAAGCTCAGCGCGCTCTGCGGGTGACAATCTGTTCAGACGTTGACGTCGCATCGGGCCAATTGTTTCAATGGGATGATCCCACTGTCGGCTTACAGGTGGAGAGTCGACAGGTTGCAGTAACTCCGGGAAGTCATTGAAGAGTAACGACCGGAAGTTGTCACGTTGTTCTGCTGTCAGCTCCTCTCCAGTGTGGAAGTCTGTCTTTTGTTCAGCGACTGACGTAAGTTCAATGACGTAAAAATCAGCATGACGTCCTCTGCTGCGGCGCGTCTTGCGCATCAGCTTCTGAACTTTCGTAGACGACAGGAGTAGACACTCAGGGCGTCGTTCCTCAAGTGTAGTCTCCACTGCTGTGCCGTCCATTAGTGTAAAAATTCTGGTTGTACCAAATTGTAAAGAGGCATGTTCGTCATCAAGCCATGGTAAACCCAGGATTAAATCAGCTGTGCGTAAATCTCGTAAGACATTAAAAGTCCGGTGAAACTCGTGTTGAGCCAGCTCAAAAGTGACGTCGCAGACTGTCGTAGAAGTCACTCGTTGTCCATTAGCGAGTCGAACTGGGGTTTTACTGGCAGACTTCCGAGTCTGTAAAGCAAAGCGTCGTACAAAGTCCTCTGACACAAAATCAAGTGTCGCAGCACAGTCCACTATTCCAGAAATGTGGTGTCCGCCATCAGGAGTTTTCACAGGCAGCTCCACATGTACCCTCGGTTTACAACGGTCGACTCTGGTTCTGTCTGGCTGCTGATTGTTGGACACATCAACCGACTGACTGGAGTGGGACCTACAGATTTACGAGTGGGAATGCCGATGCCTACACACAACTTGGCAGGACTATCAGTGACTCTTACGGAGACTCAGCGTAAGGCTGCCATTACTTCACCGTACCAGAATGGTCAAGACCCACCTGTACTGGAGGATTGGCTCGAAGCTCAGCCTCAGCGTTTTGTAATGCTTGGGATTGCAGCTGACTCGTACGATGCAGTGTTCTGGGTTACTTCACAGTTTTCTGGACTCCTTGGTGGATGGTGGTTGAACCGGAAAAATCGTCCTCCAATTCCGTCTACGTACAACGAGCTTGTTATGGAGATACGCAAGTCTACGTTTCTTCCGAACATTCAGGATGACGCAATTAAAGCTTTGCTAAGTTGTACACAGAGCAACACGATGAGTTACGCGCTTTTTACTAAGAAGTACAACGACTACTTACGCCGTTCTCGTCAAGACCTGACAGCGGAGGTGCAGTGTGTTCGCTTTATTACTGGTCTTGCAAACGTGGACCTCCAGAGACTGGCTAGATCACACCGAGCGCAACTAGGTTACCAGATTACGCTCGCGGAGCTACAAAACTTTCTGAATGACGTCGTGACAGACTCGCCGGAATTAGGCCATGCAAGGTCTGCTGCTGGACCATCTACCCAATCCTCTCGCAAGCGCAACCTTGAAGACCCTTTTGAGGAAGCCTCTAACGTCTGGAAACGTAACAAGGGTGGCCGGTGTCAGTCGTCACAGCAAGGGAGTTGTCTGTTATGGCTTCGCTAAGGGAGACAAGGTGTCAGTCGTCACAGCAATTCTTTTTCTGCGAGGACAGCCGAACAGGAAACTCAGAGACAGACAGCTTGGCCCTTTTTCAGTGGAGGAGCAGATTGGGAAACACAGTTACAGATTAAAACTTCCAGCGACAGTACGCTTACATCCTGTGTTCCACGTTAACAACTTAAGACCCTGCTCTACCGCTCTGCTACGGCCAGCTGTCCCGGTAACTGTCCCTGAAGGAGACGACGAGGAGTTTGACATCTCACACATCTCTGCTGTGTGCATCAAGTCGCTACCTGGGCGACGAGGCAAATATTTGCTCTTCATGACGCATTTCAGTGATGACGACATTCCACCTGTCTGGCACCGATTGAACGAGGTGCATCGAACAGTTGCGTTACAAGAATTCTTGGAGACACCCCAATGGCGCAAGTTCGCCAAGACTCAGGCGTACATTGATTTTATGCACGCTCACCCAGCGCGCATTCCTGAGTCCCAGTAATTGCTTCAATAAAGGAGCCAAGAACCACGGAGGTCTGCCTCGCGGCGACCTCATTGATCTGTCAAGAGGGGAGGGTACGAGTGTGACGAGTACAGTCCTGCAACTGTACATTGCAGGACATTGTACAGGTACTCGTTACGAATTCCAATTCGTGCTTTTCCACAGGACGGACGTATACTCGTGGGTACGTCGCTACTGCAATATTGTAATGGTGCTGATGCTACAGTACGACCAGTACCTCCCGGTACGTACAGATATGCATAATTAATCTAACTAGCCAGATGACGCGCCAGAACGAGCTCTCCAATGCAGAAGGAGCCGCGTCGTGAAACCCAATGCTAGGCAGGCCGCGTCTCGAGGCAGATGACGACGGTTGAACAGCACTAACGCCTGACACGTAAGCATAGCTTGCAGGCGTAACCAGTCTGGGCTGAAACCTATTTAAGCCCAGTGCAGTAGAGGGAGGTGACAGAACCTTTTAACAATTCCTTTGTTCATTTACAACATCTACTGCCCAAGTACAGCAGTGAAACACCTTTCATCAATTACCTCTCGACAAACATCAATTGCAATCTTACGACACAGAGCTAGACAGACTAGAACAGATTTGTGCTAGCGTTTAGCTTTCAGAGGCTAACCGCCACAACAGCCACCTGCGACCCAAACAACTGGTCCATCCATTTCATGATACTCATGGGCGTTATCGAGCTAATTTTTGATTCACGAGAGGGTCTTACCGCACAGCTCTAGCTCATCTTTAGGACGGTCAACTTGTCGCCGACCTCATCGCGCAGCGCTCACTCCCGACCTTTCACGTTGCTTGCACGCCCAAATCACCACACCAACCTTCGCCTCCGACTACCAAAAGTTTCAAAATCCTCTTGGCAACTTGTTTCGAGAAGCGTCGGGCTTGAGGTAGAGTTTGATCTGACTTTGGTCTTTCTGAGTCGGGCGGATGGCCCGACAGAGAGGTGGTGCGCTTAGGGTGCGAGCAACTGCAAATATAGCGATGATACGGTTTCCTTAGAAATATTTTAGAGACAAGTACTAAATTAAAATTTCGGTCCGTACCACACGTTTTTGTGGTACACGTACCGTACCACCCATTCTCCCGAGGCACTAGTGCGTCGTATAGTGTGCGGACATTTTACTGTCCGTGCGCGCGTGGGCGCCTGAACCGCTAGGGGAGATGTACCGTCGGAGGTAACGCATGTTACGCGTACTGCGTAATTATAGCCCTGAAATTCAAACCTCTATATTACCAATATGACCAAAAAAGGACGCTTGCTGGTGATTTGACGTACCTTACCGAACATAGATATTCCGAACATATTATTTGGATGTGTATTTGTGTATTTGTGCTTGGTGGCCTCCATTGCTTTTTCTTGTATGGAGTTTTCTCTATTTTAGTATTTGAGCATTATTTTTAATTAGTTTTTCCATGTTCCTCGGGCTAAGGCCTGTGGTGTTTTTTGAGAGAACATTTCTTACAAGAAAAACTACCTGTGGAGTTTTTTCCCCTTTGCTCCCTTTTCCTGGGTGGTTTTCCCTGCGCCCTTTCTTCTATAATAATGATCGCCCTATTACACCCCTCCATAAAAGTCCGGACATGCTTCATGTTAGGCATAAGCTAGTCAAGAGCACGCTCCCCTCTCCTATAGTACCACCCAACTATAGGAGAGCCGAGAAGCAAGCAGTAACCCTCCATCCGGGGTGGTTAGACCTCAGCTTAAAGCGGGTGTTGTCGGTGGAGTTTGTCGAATTAAGCCCATTTACAAAGCAGGGGGAGGCTCCGTTTGCCAAAAGTGTTGATCTCTTACATTTTTTGCTCGCAAGGGGCCCAGGGCCCGGTACGTACGCTAATTGAGGGAATCGGGAGGGAGGGTTGCGTGAGCTGTGCTCGCGCAAAGGCAGAAGGTGGACGACCTCTGTGTGTCGGCGCGTCATATAGGGGTAACGCATGTCTGTGTTTAACCACAGTGTCATGCGTAATCTAGCGGTTAGAATTTGTAACGTCGTGGCAACACCCGACTATTCTCGCCCCCAATGTAATTTAAACCTCTATAATTTCAATATGACCATTTACAAAGCAGGGGGAGGCTCCGTTTGCCATGTTGTCGCCATTGGGCGGGTGGTTCGTCGTAGGTTGGCCACCCCATGGTGTGAGCCAGCCGAAGAGGAACCACTCTGACCGTCCTGCAAGGGCGGTCGGGTCGATGTAGTCGAGGACGACGCTGGACTCCGTTGACCAGCCACCGAAGTGTTTTATCTTCTGTAGCGTAACGCTGATGCTGTAGGCGGCTGTCGCAGCCCCTTTCCGGAGGTAGTGTGATGTCCAGCTGTAACCTTCTGGGGGTCATTCTTGTAGTGCCACCGTGACCTCGGTGAGCCATCCCGTGAGCGTGTTGGCTGTCCATCTGTCGTGTCGTTCGGAGGTGGTGATCGCCCACCGCGCTGTCGGGTATTTTCCGTCCAAGAGCGTGTGTCGGATTGCGTCGAAGAACAATAACATCTGAATTACCTCGGTGTGTACTGTAGGCGGTAGGTGACATAGTAGTTTGCGTTCTGCTGACACTTCGCGTTGGCCCTTTCTTGTACGGTGGTACAAGCGTAGTCCGTCTGCCTCGGAGGCGACGAGGTCCTCTGTTAAGCAATCTATGCCTGCGCCCCCTCTATTGAAGAATAAGTAGAGTAGTACCACCGTAGTGTATGCCCGTAGTAAGCGTACTAGTTCTCGTGCTGGGCTGGCTTGTAGCAGTTCACGTGACGTGGCCGCCGTGAGTTGGAGTCGCATGGCTTGAGCCATGCGTAGGGCTTTTACGATGATAGAGGCGGGCAGGTGGACCCGTACCGGCGTGTCGTCAATCGCGACTTGCGAGGCCGCTAGGCCTTTTCTCACTTTCGCGACCAGATCTCCGATGGCAATTGCTTCGAGGCCGTGGTCCTTGAAGAAGCCGTTGACTGTTGATAGGTACGGCTGGAGACTCGAGGCCTTGATCGTACCTAGTTGACCCAGCCATGCGACGTAGCGTGCCATGTGTGCCGGTGTGGCCGCGAGCGGCGCGAGTCGTTGTTCCGTACAGAAATCGAAGTAGCGGCGGATAGTACTGCCGTACGTTGCTGCCGTGCTAGGTGCCCATGCTGCGGCGAGGAGAGCCAAGGTCGTCGTGCCCAGTGCGTCAGAACCGAGAATTTTGGTCATGTACGGTTTCATCGTATTGATCCAAGGGTTGGTGGTGGCTGTGACGGTAACCCGATACTTAGGATGTGCTTTACGGCCGGACTGGTGGTGCGGGATTCTTGGCTCGTTGTGTACTCCCGTAAATAGTGCTAACGTAGCACCGACCGCTCCTCGCCTCGGATAGAGCCACGCCGGAAGGGAACGCGGAATATTGTCACAGGCCAGTGTGGACTGCCTGTTGTACCGCGTAGCGCCCGCCGTCCGGGTTGGAACAAGTCTCTGCGTGGCGCGGTGAAGATCTCCTCGGAAGCCAGCTCGGTAAGCGCATGGTGCCATACCTTTCCTGTCCAGCGTGGGGCGACTACGGTAGCTGCTGCGCCGCTATGTCGAAATTTTAGGACGAGGTTGGGTAGGAGGGGCCAGGGTGGGTTGCACCAATTGTTCTCCTTGCGCCAATCGTTGCCTGAGAGGTGGAGGGCGTCCACAGCCTCGCACGTGGGGTCCTTCCAGCCTGCGTTGTAGCGGGGTAGTAGGGTGTTGAGGCCCGAGGCGAAGCGGTCGATCGAATGTTTTCCGAACCTCGCATCGAGTTCTGCAAACAGTACCGGGTCTAGTTTCCTGTCGTCGCTGTCGAGATGTCGGCTGAGCCTGTCGGCCCAAACGTTGGCCGCTAACCTGATGTAGCGGGCCCTGATAGTGATGCTGTTCGTATCGAGGAGGCACCATAGTCGTCGGAGTTCGTCCATCATAACTGGCGACCGTGAGGTCGGGCCAGTCAGAATGTGACATACAGCTTGGTTGTCTTCGTGCATGAGGACGTTGCGGCCTGCAAGTTGTGGTAGGAAACTCTCGACGGCCTGGCGGACGGCCTTCAACTCCTTCCAGGTAATGTGTTGCAGTTCGTCTTCCTTGCTCCAGAATCCTCGAGCCTCGACTTGCTCGTTGAGGACCGCGCCCCATCCATACCCGGAGCTGTCCGTGTGTAGGTATGTTGTTTCCACGGGTTTGTGGATGGGCTTGCCGTTGGACTGACTAGGCACCTCTGTCCACCACTGTAGGTCGCGGCGTAGCTGGGGGGTGAGCCGGACGAGGCCTCCCCACTTCTCGCCGACGACGGAGTGAAGCTCGCGGAGGAAGAATCTCGCCGCCGGAATTGCCAAGAAAAGGTATTGGGCCTGACCTGCGAGTGACTGCAGGTCTTTTACGGGTAACCAGCGCGCGTTCCGTGTAGCTATGCCGATGAGGTGTCTGGCTTGTTGCGCAATCTTGTTGAGTTTTTGCTCCGGCGCGTAGAAGTAGCTTGACGTTGTGTCGATGTCGATACCCAGGTGGTGCCCGACTTGCGCTGGTGTCCAGAAACCCTTGGTGAGGACGTTGACGGTGAAGTAGTTTCGGTCCGCTGGGTTGATGCCCAGTGCGTAGAACCCGTCTTGTAGGTCGAAGCTGAACATATAGTCCCCCTTGCGGGTGAGGTGCTTCACCCCGAGTAGGGTCTCCATCTTGAGTCGTTTTCGCACGCAATACTTGTTGAGTGGTCGTAGGTCGCAGATTAATCGCCACTGGTTGACGCCCGGTTTTGGGACTAGGAATAGTCTGGAGACGTAGTCGCTGCAGGTCGAAGGTTCCCAAGCGCCGGCCTGTACAAAGCGCGCTAATTCGCGTTCGACGAATTCTAGTTGGGCAGGGGTAGCATCGAGTAACGACACTCCTTGGTTGAATCGTGGGGGTGGGCGGTTGTTTTTGAACGGTATCGATACGCCCTCCCGGATCCACTGTAGGGTTTGCACGCTCGCGCCGATTTTCTCCCACTCGCGCCAGCTCCGTCGCACGCGATGTCGCATGTAGTCGGAGGCTGGGTTGCAGGAATCGGCGCGGCGGTGCACACCATCAGCCCTCTGCCTCGGGCTCGGGCTTTTTGTTTTGGCGAGTCTTGTCCTTGTCGCGCTTCTCTCGTTTTTCCTTGTCCCTGATTTCCTTGTCTTTGAGGTTCTTGTCCGGCCTCGCGGTAGGTCTGTCGGGGTTGCCTCCGTCGCCCCTGCCGGGCGTCGACTGCTTAAAGGTTTGAGCGGCTTGAGCTTTTGCGGCCGCGTGGAGACTAACTTCGAGGCGTTTGTCTTCCAGTGCCGCGAGGAGGCCGTCGACGCCGTTGGTGCTGCGGTCGGCAGCCTGTGTGTCGAAGAATCTGGAGTAGACGAGGCGTTCGGCGACTCGCTCCTCTCCGGTAAGGGCCTTCTTGCCTTTGAATCGTCGAACGTAGGTAAGTCGCGACTCGACGGCTTGCGTGACAGTTTTGTGTGTCCGAACGGCCGCGTCGGTAATATCCCAGGCGTGCGCTCGTTCCGCTTCGGTAGCGGTTGTCGAACGAATCGTTGCCAGAGCTGTTTCGAGCGCCGCGTCCGCGGCCGCAGAGTAAACGCCATAGCACGCTAGGTGTCGATACTCGTCTCGTGAGGAAATTCGTTTCTCCTCGGTTAGGAACCTGTCAGTCTCGTCGTGTCGAGGCGTCCACAGGCCCGGTATAGAAGCGTTGACAGGCGGTAAATTGTCGTTGAACGCTCGTGGGAGTAAGTCGATCCAATCGCGCGGGTCGATGTACGCGGGCTTGGTCGAATGAGCAGATACAGGCGTGGCGTACTCGTCCACGCTCCCACCCTCAGAGACTGCGTCGGCAGGTACTGACGGAATGTTATGCTGCTTGGTAGGGGCTGGCGGTTTCGTCTGGTCGCCGTCAACCTTCAGGAGCAGCTGGTTAACAAGATTATACAAGTTTTCAAACTGCGCTGCAGATGGTGGCGCTCGGATGTCCCCGCTGTCGTCCCCCGTTGGGTACAGGTGTTCTGGTAGATTGTCTGCCATAGTTGCCGTGTGAATGTTTTCGATAGTAGCTACACCGTGTGCTAGTAGAGATCAGTCACCTTACTAGACTGCTAGAGTCTAGATGCCGTTGCGTGAGCTGTGCTCGCGCAAAGGCAGAAGGTGGACGACCTATGTGTGTCGGCGCGTCATATAGGGGTAACGCATGTCTGTGTTTTACCAACAGTGTCATGCGTACTCTAGCGGTTAGAATTTGTAACGTCGTGGCAACGCCCGACTATTCTCGCCCCCAGTGTAATTCAAACCTCTATAATTTCAATATGACCATAAATGTGGCCCTCATGCCACCCACACGCAATGTGAGAGGGAAACGGGTGGGTGGGTTTTGTTAAACCGTGCACACACGATCAGTATGGAAGGTAACTAACGCACACATAGCTACAGTCACAGTCACGCAAAAGGGACACTCACAGAGACAACCATCCCGAGGCGTGGTGTTGGGACAACAAAAGTGAGAGAGCTGTAGCCTAGCGACATCTTTGTGCCGAATCAAACAGGTTATCGGTATGTCCGATCTAGACATGTACTATTGTACTAGATCATATCTAGAATAGCTTACAGTAGCAATCTGCAAATAATAACTATAAGGTATTACTTACAACACTCCCCATGAAGGTAGCTACAGGATGAAGCGTTGCATTGGGTCTTTTCCTCCAAGGATTGCACTTCGGTGTCTTGTCATTGCATGTCCTGGTAGAGGCTTGGTGAACATGTCGGCCACCATTTGGTCAGTGGGGAGATATCTCAACTTATTGTATCCTTGCTCCACGTAATCCTTGAGGAAGTGCCACTTCATGTCTATGTGTTTGGTCTTCTCGCCGACCAAGGCATTCTGGGAGTACGCGATGGCGCTTTGGTTGTCCTCCCATATGGTGGTGGTTTTGGTGATGGGGGCATTGAAGATCTCCCCCATAATTTGGCGGAGGTGGAGTCCCTCCTTGCTGGCGTCAGCCGCAGAGTAGTACTCGGCTTCACAAGTGGATTGTGCCACACAAGTCTCTTGTTTGGACTTGAAGCTGATGGGCCCGCGTCCGATAGTGAAGAGTTAGTCCGAACGGGACTTGCGGGTGTTGCTGTCGTTTGCCCAGTCAACGTCGGCAAAGCCTGTAAGTTGGAGGTTGTGGTCCGTGCCCTCCCCCAACGTCAAGCGCATGTCGATGGTGCCATGGAGGTATCGAAGTGCCTTTTTCAGAGCATGCATGTGGGCGTCCGTGGGGGAGGCTTGGGCGGAGCCGAGGATGCTCAACGCCGTGGAAACATCGGGACGCGTGGAGAAGGCCGCGTATCGGAGGCTGCCCAATAGATTGGGGTAGACGTCCTTGGCCACCCATGTAAGGGGGGCGAAGTCATGTGCGCGACTCCGGCGAGGAAGCTGGGGTCCATTGGGAGGGACGAGGGCTTAGAGTCGGTTATGCCGTACTTTGCGAGGATGTCGCGCATGTATTTGGACTGGTCTAACGAGATGGTGCGAGCCGAGCGATCGCGGGTGATGTGCATGCCCAAGAGTTGGGAGAGGTCGCCCTGGTCCTTAATTTTGAAACGTGCACCAAGTTGAGCCTTGAACGATGTAAGTCATGTGGCATCGTTGCATGCTGCGGGAATGTCGTCCACGTAAAGTGCGATCATGGCGAAGACGTGACCGGCGCGAAAGATGTAGATGCATGGATCGGATACGCATTGTTGCCACCCATGATCGACTAGCCAGGCACGCATGAGCATGTTGAACTCGCGAGGGGATTGCTTAAGTCCGTAGAGGCATCGCTTGAGATGACAAACTTTGGACGTGCCATCATTGAATCCGAGGGGTTGGCGGATGTACACGTCCTCCTTGATGGGGGCGTAGAGGAACGCAGTGTCTATGTCAAGCTGACACAATTCGAGGTCGCGGGCGGCCGCAATGACAAGGAAGAGGCGAAGGCTGGCCATGCGGATGACGGGGGAGAACGTTTCCGTGTAGTCGAGGTCAGCGCGTTGGCTGCACCCTTTGGCGACGAACCGCGCTTTGAAGCGGGAGACATCGCCAACGGTGTCGGACTTGACTTTGTAGATCCACATGTTGTTAACGACCACGCGACCAAGGGGGAGGTCGACGAGTTCCCACGTGCCGTTGTCTATGAGGGAGGGGTACTAATGTTGCATAATGGCTTGCCATTGGGGGGCTTGGGCGCTGTTCGGAGCAGCATGGTACGATTTAGGTTCCACACTCTCGGGCGGACAGGAGAGCGACGACAATAGGTGATGTGCCGGCAGGGGTGTGGGGAGGACCAGTGATCAGATCAGGTACGTGGGGTTGCTCGAAGATGTCCTCTTTGGCTTTGCCATGGTCAGGGTCACAACACGATGTGACAAGTGTCGGCGGGTTTTCAGACATGTGGGCCTCAAGGTCCCCGTAGCGGAGGGGGTGCGACCGGAGTCGAGCATGACGAGGGGCTGAAGGAGGGGGTTGAGGGTCTTACAGTGGGGTGTCGATAGGGTGGAATGGTGGGGAGGTGTCCAGAGGAGAATTGTCATCCGAGGGGTATGTGATGACCGAGTCAATGGGGATGCGCGTGCCGAAGCCCGGGGTGTGTTCCTGGAAGACGACATGGACGGAAGTGGTGATGCGGCGAGTCTCGGGGTTGTAGACGCGGTACCATGGGGCGTCAATCGGATAGCCGACCATGACACCACGAAACGCTTTTACGCCTAGTTTCCGACGCAACTTGTCGGGCACTTTGGCGAAGACGGCGCACCCGAAAACGCGGAACTTGGACGCGTCAGGGGCCGATGACGTAAGGAGAGTGAGGGGAATGCCACCGGTGAGACCGACCGAGCGGTTGTAAGTGCGGTTGCGAAGGTACACAACAGTGCTGACAGCGCACGACCACATGGAATTGAAGACGGCCATACTGTGGACCATCGCAGAAGCACTGTCCCGGAGGGTGCGCCAGGGTCGTCAAGCTTTGCCGAGCATATGATGGGCATATGGGGCAGAAAATTGCACACCGACGCCCATGCGAGCGCACATCTGGCGTGTGGCAGCAGCCTCAAAGGCAGAGTCCGAGTCGAACTTTAGGACCGGTGCGAACGCGCATGAATGAGAGTGGTGTGTTAGCACTAGCATCCCTTTGCCTAGTGCTTGTGTACAAGGTAGCTATTTGTCATCTAGTACTTAATGTTATGCTATTAGCGGAACTCTATTCCCTATTAGTGGCGGTCGGCCGGTCCTGCCGGTGCTTGCCGCCATCTCTCTCTTCCCACTTCTCTAGTCACCACAGCCGGCCCCCTTGTGGGGCCAGCACGACCTCCGTGTAACTATCCGTTCCCAACTCTAACATGTTATGGGCCCTCCACCAAGTTACACTAGAGAAGAGCGTGTTTAAAGCGCTTGGCGCCACGCTAGTCCTACCTACTCCCACGTAAAAAAGAGTAGAGCGTGTGTAAAGCGCTCGGCGCCACGCTAGTAATTCATCGTCCGCACGCCCCTAACTGCACGCCGCCACTACCGCGCATCGCATCCTCCCTAGGGGGGGAGTTTAAACCCCAGCACCCCTTGGAGAGGTTGGATTAGGCGGTTAACGGTCTAGCCATGACTTGTAAGTTTCCTGAATGACATTGTTGGGAGGGCCATGAGACAACAATCTGCGCATACGGTACAAGTTGTGAATCGGCGCATATGGTACTTGTTGTAAACAATTTCAATTTCAATATGGGGGGAGGGTACGGAGCAAGAACCCATAGCGGCGTATTGCACACGTGAGCATCAAGCGAGAAGCGGCGTGAATCCCCCCGAAGTCCGACATAGCAAAGCAAACGATCTTGTCCAAAAGGATTTGATGAGCCTCCACGGTGTCTTGCAGCCAAGAACGAATATAGTTCTCATTAAAAGATGTTGGAGGGCCATGTGCCATCGAGAAGTCCATCGCCAAAGGGGCTCCAAGGTTACTAGTACCCGTAACAACGGGGACCATCGCCCGCATCACCTCAACAAGTTCAGGGGCCGTATTCGGAGGTACCATGAATGATGAATATTTGATTGGTTGAACATTCGAGCAGACTTTCCCCAATTCCTCCGCAGCCACCGTAATCACAGTCGGGACGAAAGGCGTTTTGATCAAAAACTTTCCATCGTCAGAAAAGGCTTGGATCGCCGCTGAATCCTTGCACCGTTCCCCAATATTCAGGAGGGGGGTGCTGATCGACAAGCTGAACAAAAGCGGGCCAAGAGGATCTCCTTGTCGGACACCCGTACGAGACTGAACCGTGCCGTGCATGACCGAAGCATCGTTGGGGTCGAAATAATACGCCGCGGAGTCCCGTGAATATATCATCTCAACCAACGGAATGATAGGATGCAAGTCGGGGTTCTTGTACAACTCCGCAAGGAAACTCCGGCGGGAAATGGTGTTGAAGGCGTTCTCAAGGTCCAAGCTTGGTAGGTTGCAATCAAGAATAGCTTGTAGGCCAATACGACTGGTATGAATGGCTCGCTCGATACCACTCGTATTGCTCATGTCCCACAACATTTAATCATTTAATTTTCTGCTACGGGTACCTGATGTACCACACTACCACTGCAGATGATTGTTTTCCCCTGCGGCTTGCCTTCCTGTTCCTCGGGCTTAGGTTTTCCCCTCTTTTCTTCTTTTTGCTTTGTGGCCTCCAGCACTGCTTTTTCTTGTAAGAAATAAATTTTATTGTTTTCCCCGTCTCTACGGGCATTTTTTACCGGCGGATGATTCGTCGCTCATATGAAGTAATATGATATTGGATCCACTGCTTTTTCTTGTAAGATTTTTTTTTAATTAGATCGCGATGACAACGACTATATAGTCAGATTGGTTTTAAATCTAGAGGTTTGCAAAACTTACTTACATATGTGTCAGAACGCAAACCTGAACGGTAAAGCGTTACTGTAAAAGCGGCGCGTCTCACGCAGTCCTCGAGGTGACCCTCGAGGACTGAGGAAACGCCTAGCGCAACGCCCCATGCCCTGCCCCCAGCAACACTAGCTAGCGGCAGCCCCTTAAGCCGGTGCAACCCCCGAGCACTGGCACTCTCTGCTTTGCGCTCGCCCATCTGGCTCGCGCAATTGCAGTCTCGACTCTCGTAGTCGAGCAGGGTGTCAGTTTTACATCGCCTCATGCGCACTCGAGCGTCACGAGACATTTCCCCCCGTTCTAAGTCGCCGTCTAACATCATGCAGCCTGAGCCGTCGTCCTCCGCCCCCGGAGTCGACCCCCTCCCCTCTGTAATCGAACAGCGTACCTCCGAACAGATTCAATAAAGCGCGGTTTCGGCCCTCGAACTCCGATTAGCTGAGCAGATTCAGGCGTCTAACACCGCCTTACTAGCCCAGCTCGAACGTTTAACATGCCCGACCGAGCTTCCGAATCAACAACAGTCCATTCCCCCTGACGCGACCATTGCGACTGAGGGTGGTAAGGCAGCCCCTGAGCAGCCTATCGACCTGCTGAACGACGACCCCGAGCTCCACGAGCCCGAATTCGTCGATTTTGCCTCCTACGGTAAAATCATTCCGGCCGGTTTGGAGCGACCCCCTCGCGACATCGACGAACCTCGTCTGTGGATGCTAACGGACGACACGGCCCGCTTCCTCAACGACCGGAAATCTCAAGCGGGGTACGACGAGTACCTCCACCTCGGGTGCTATGCCTTCTTCGACAGCTGCGCCAACGCGGCAATCAGCGAGGCTTTGGACACGCTGTCAACCGGACCTCCTCTACCAGCGGAGCAGGCGGCGGCCGTTGCCCTCATCCGAGCGGGTCATCGCACCCACACAGCGACGGAGGAGGCCGCCCGTACTCGACTGGGCTTCCTCCGCCTCACCAAGGGCGGACAAACGAGCTCGGATTCGGACCGAGTGTTCGCAGAACTTGCCCACGAGCGTTTCTGCCGCCCACGCCCTACCGCGGTCTCGAGCGCACTGGACGAGCTACGCCAAGCGTTCGTCGATCGGACCCTCGAAGTCAGCCTACATGCCGCCAGCAAAGCAGCTGCTGGAGCAGCGTTCGCTCGAGTCACGCCGGACAAGCCGCCCGGACAAGACGCCAAGGCCAAGAAGGCAGCCGCCGACAAGCGCAAGGCCGCAACAGCAGCAGCAGCTGCAGCGTCCGGGACTAAACCCATCGACGGAGCGAAGACCACCAAAAAATGATGGTGTGACCCGCCGCTCCGATTCCTGCTCCCCGTCCTCCAACTACATGCGTCACCGCGTGCGGCTAAGATGGCGGGAGTGGGAGCATATCGGCGCGAGCGGTCAAGTCGGCGTGCGGGTCAATTGAAATTGAAATTGAAATTGTTTACAACATGTACCGTATGCGCCGGTTTTTCACCAAAAAGCCGGATGCGTCGGCTGCTGTCTCTGGGCCCTCCCAACTATGTCAAACAGGGAACTTACAAGTCAGGGCTAGACCGTGAACCACCTATGTCCAACCTCTCCAAGTGTGGTCGGGGGTTTTACTCCCCCCCGGGGAGGGTCTGAAGCGGTTTAAAAGCGGTGTGCAAGAATGGCTTGGGGAGGTGCGTTATGCGGAGGCTCGGCGAGTGGTCGTGCGTGATTTGGTGCGGTAGACAAGGAGGAGATAATGCAGCCATTGGACGGTGTGTGCATGGAGTGAAGAAAGGATGCGAGATGTGTCGAGTCGTGCTTTGGTGACTAGTTTGTCGGGAGGGTCGGTGCGGAGGGTGAGGAGAGAGGTGAGACTTGCTATGGTGGACGAGTGCGGAGTGCCCGTGCGGCTCATGACTATGGGTAAGATGTCGACTTCGGTACCTGGCCAGTGGTTTCGGATGGCATTTGCGAGGGGTGTGTATTTGTCCCTAATCAAGCTAGCTGTGTGTGAGAGGTTGTGGTCGGTGCAGTATTTCCATTCCCCTATCTGTATTTTCCTGATAGATGAGTATCGGCGGCGGCCGTTGTTGTGACCGACGAAGCGAGGTTCGAGGAGGCGTATGAAATCGGGTTTGTACGCCGGGGGACGGAGTGCAGGAGGGAGGATTTCGGGGGGGAGGATAGCGGGGCACGAGGTTAGGGAGTCGGGCGAGAGACCTTCGTCTGCGTCAACAAGGCGGGTGGGCATGTGGGTGGGGTGCGGGGGGTGACAGTCAAGAGGGGTGTAGGTGGGGGTGGGGCGGGTGAAAGACTTGATGGGTTTGTTACCGAAGTCTGCAGTGATAGTCTCCCAGCGTCCTCCGTTGTGGCGTTCCAGGAGGGATAGTAGGAGTTGTAGCGCGCTGTTGTGACGGTCCTGTCTTAGGCCCGACATGGATGGGCAGTTACCGGCCATGTGGCCGTTGCTGGTGAATTGGCCACACATGGGACAGCGCATGGTGGGGTTGTGAGTGAGGAGGCGGGTGTTGTGGACGCCCCATATGAATTCTTGTTTGTGGGTGAATTGGGTGTTGGTGAGTGTTGTGTGTTTTTTGTGGAAGGTGAAGTCGGCGCCGTCTGCCGCGGCGCGGGCGAGGAGGGCGCCGTGTTTGGATGTCTGTGAGAGGGGTGTAAGTGTGTGTTTGCAGCTGTGGGTGTGTGCGTCGGCTTTGAGGTTTGTGTATATGTATGGTATGGGTGCCCCTTGAGTCTGTGGTATGAGGGTGTAAGGCCAGGTCCAGTGACCGATGGACACGTCCGAGCCTGTGTTGTATGTGGTGTTTGGTGTTTGACCATCCGCTATCTGGTTAGCGAGTGCGTCAGCGAGGTCGTTGCCGAGTGAGTGGTTATGTGCTTTAATTTTCCCGAGATGTGTGCGGATGCCTGCGTTGCAGCGGGTTATGATGGTGCGTGTGATAGAGAGGAGTGTGTCGCGGTGGATGTTGTGCCTATAAGCGGAGGGGCAGTTAAGGTATCCTTGTATGAGACGGAGGGAGCACGCACTGTCAGTTAGGAGGTGGGTATGGCCTAGTTGGAGGCCTACGTCAATGCCAGCTAGTTCGGCTCGATTGATAGTATGGGAGGGAGGGGTAGAGGTCACCAGGATTTTGACGTTGGTGTCCGAGGCTGGGTGTGTGGCTGCGGCCCCTAGAGGGGAGCTGCTTCCTTTTTTCGAGCCGTCTGTGTATACGAAGTCCTGCCAGTTCCAAGCAAGAGTGCCTCTGGTGGGGGAGTATGTTAGTTGTGTGCGTTCTTGGAGGGGGTAGGTAAGGGGGTGAGTGGGGTTGGGGGGGAAGTAGTATATGCCTGCGGAGTGAGGTGAGTAGGAGTCTGTGCGGTATGGAGGTGGGATGGTGATGGTGGGGTTCGGGAGGTGTGTGTCGTATATGGACTCGAGGGTGTTGTGGAGTGCGGTCATGGCAGTGTGTGAGGGTAGGGTGGGGAGTGCGAGGGAGTTAGCTACTAGGTAGATGTCGACCATCCAGCGTGTTCCGAATGGGGTAGGGGTGGGGTGTCCTGTGTGTTGGTCTGGGGGTAAGAAGGTGTTCGCGTCATTGGGAAGGGTGTATAGGTGATGTGTGTAGGGGGAGTTGATATACTTGGAGTGGCGGTATGGGGTGTGTTCCCAACGGGGGAGTATGAGGATGGTAGCGCAGGGGGTGTGTGAGGCTGTGCGGTGTGCGCTGGTGATTGCATGTTCCATGGCTCGGCGCATGCATTCGTGGTCGTATTCGGGGTTGGCGATGTTGATGCCTTGCCATGTGTGTGGGGCATTGCTGCCGCTGGATGAGAAGACTATGTCTTCGGGGTAGAGTGAGTGGTAGGTGTGCGAGTGGAGTGATTTATTGAGGGGGTCTGAGTAGAGTTCTGTCTGGATGTGGAATGTGTGACGGAGAGCCGAGAGGAGGTCTTCTCTGGTGGCCCATCTGTTGCGGGTGGTGGTGGCGGGTGTAGGAGAGTGGATTTCAGAGCGGGAGCCTAGGCGAGTGAGGAGGTTGTAGACCTCCTCTTCGAATGTATGGTCGGAGAGGTCGGGGCGAAAGAGTTGGTATAGGTGGCGGACGCGGGGGCCGTTAAGGGTGGTTACCGCGCGGCCGTCGGGGGTGCATAGTATGGTTGTGTCGTGGAGTGATGGGTGTGTGTGGATGGCGAATTTACCGGTTGGGAGCATATCGAGGTCAGGGTTGATGGGGGTGTGGTTGAATGTGATAAGGTGGTGTGTCCAAGGTGGCGGTCCGGGTTCTGGCAGGATGGGTGTGGTGGAGGGGACAAAGCCGGAGTTAAATGCGGTGAGGGCGGTGGGGCCGGAGGGGGTCTCACTGATGGTGTCGTGTAGTTGAAGGCAAGGCGCCCACTGGACCTCGTGGAGGCGGGTGAGGTCGTGTTGTTTGCCGCGAGCGCACCAGTCGCATTGCCATGAGGCGGGGCCTAAGGCGGGGCGGCATTGGGAGTGGACGGCAAAGTGCGGGCATGTGCTGCAGGTGGAGGTGGGTTCTAAGTGCAGAGGGTTGTGGCATATGGAGCAATCGGCGGGGGTGGGGGTGGGTAGGTTTACCGAGGTGGGGGTGGAAGAGATGAGTCGGAAGCCGTCGTCCAGTTGGAGTTGTATATCCCATTCCGTTAGGTGTTCCGGGGCCCATTCGACCATGTATTGGGTTTGTCCGTATTCTGTGTCTTTGTGTTTGGAGATGATTCGCGTTACGTCGCAGGGGGGGAAATGGTGGTCTGAGGGGGAGAGGTATTCTGTGTCTATGTGCGTGATGGGTGCAGTGGGGGAGTAGGTGTTGGTGCGGGAGGAGTGGGTGAAGGGGGAGAGAGTGTGAGGAGGGCGGGGGAGGTGTGACGTGAGGAGGGGAACCCATGAGGGGTGGAGAGAGGTGGGGGGGGATGCTTGTTTGGGGTTGAGGTTTGTGACGGGGAAGCGGTTGTGGACAGTGTCGGTGGGTTCGGTGAGGACTGCGGCGAGTAGGCGTATTGGGATAGTGAGGGAGGTGTTGGACCCCGTGAGTTTGGTGATGGACTGGCAGGATTTGAGGATGAAGGAGGAGGGGGTGGCGCGGAGGAGGACTTGTGACCATTCGGTTATGTGATTTTGCCAGAGGGGGTTAAGACGGGGAAGGAGGGAAGTGTGTGTCTTGCGGGGTGAGAATTCGTGGTATGCTTGTTTGTATGTGTGTGGGTCTGTGATATGTGTGGCTCTGTCTCTGAGGGATGTGAGGAGTGCGGCGTCCTGGTTGGTGAAATGGGTGCGGAGTGTGGAGGCAATGGGGTTGGTGAGGGAGAGGGGGGGGATGTTGTGAAACATGGTACCGGCGTCGCGTTGGGCGCGCACTAGGCTTCTGAGCGTGGGGGGGGATAGACTGCCTGACATTATCGATTCAGTGGGCCAGTGGGAGTATGTTGTGGAGATGTTGTGTATGTGGGCTCTGGCCATGTGGCCCCTATAGCCGGGGGAGTTCAGTATTTTGTGGAGGTGGCAGACAGTGAGTTGTGCGGTATGGGCTCTGAGGGAGGGGAGGCCGTAGCCGAGGTCGGAGGTAGGCCGGTGTAGGGCTGTGCGGGGGAGGTTACGTACCGAGGAGACGGCGGAGCGGAGGGCGCGGCATATTTGACCTTCGAGGGTGTCCAATTGGGAGTCGCTGAAGAGGCCGAGTTGGAGGGTAAAGTGTTTTCCGAGTAGGAGGCCACGGATGACGCGAATTCTGCGGGACTGGGTTAGTAGGGAGGAGGAGAGGGCGTTGATGAGGGATGTGGTAGTGCGTTTGAGTTCGTGCCAGTGTTTGGTGAAGGTGAGGGAGGTGTTGAGTTCGACCCCAAGGACGCGGTATGTGTCCGAGGGGCCTATGGAGGGGATGGGTGCCGGGGTGGAGTTGATGGTGATGAACTGTGTTTGGAGGCGGGATGTGAGGAGTGTGATGTTGGCAAGGGAGAGGGCGTTGCCTGTGCGCCAAAGGGCTCCGGTAATGCAGCACTTTCGGATGTTGACGGTCATACCTGTGTAGGCGCTGAAGAGGGAGAGTTTCCTTAGTTGGATGGCCATGTTTGGGGTCGAGCCCGTGGCTAGGCTGAGGTCGTCCGCGAATCCGTGTCCGGGGTATGTGGCTGTGGGTTCTGTTGGGTCGACGTTAGTGGCGGGGGGCCCTGGGCGATAGCCCCGGCTACCCACAGTGAGCCAACGTAGAAAGGGTTCAAGGAATAGGGTAAATAGGAACGGGGAGAGGGTGTCGCCCTGTAGGGTGCCTCGTTTTATGTCTATGGAGGGGGTGGGACCGTATGGGGTAATGTAGTCTGTAGATGAGACTCCGTAGAGGTGTTCGCATGTATCTACAAAAGTGGAGGGCATACCGAGTTGTCTCATGTGTTTGAACATGATGCGGTGGTCTGCTGCGTTGAAGGCGCCCTTGAAGTCCGCGTACATGACGTAGATATCTTTTTTGTGGAGTTTCGCGTCCTCCATGGCCATGATTATGGAGGAGAGGGCGTCGTGGATGCTGCGGTGTTGTCGAAAGCCGTCTTGTTGGTCGCTGAGGATGCCGTGGGTTTCGGCGTATTTCGAGCCTGCGTCTTTGATTAGTGCGGTCCATAGCTTAAGAAGGTTATTCATGAGGGCGATGGGGCGGTAGTTGTCAAGGAGGGTGGGGTCACCTTTTTTATGTAGGAGGCATGTTGTGCTATGGCACCATTCAGGGGGTGTGTAGGAGTTATGGGCGAAGAGGGATAGGAGAGAGTAGAGGGCGGAGCGGGTCTCCGGGGGTAGGAACTTGATTATTTCATTGGGGATACCGTCGGGGCCGGGGGCCTTGCCTGTGCCTAGCGAGTTGAGGGTTTTATCAAATGTATCACGGGTAATCATGTCGGCGAGAGTGAGTGTGGGGTCCCCTCGGGGTTCGATGGTGTAGTTGTCGGGGTTGTCATGGTGTTCCCAGGGGGGTACGGGTAGGTCGGGCGGGGTGGCTCGCGTGAGTTCGGTGGTGAAGTGGGAGTGGACCGCCTTAATGACGGCTGAGGGGGAGGATGCTGTGGTTTTATCGGGCTTGGTAATGCGGTGGAGAGTTGAAGTTGCGGTGGTCGCGGGGAGGAGGCCACTTTTAATTTTTAAGCGGCGGTGGGAGGATTTTGGGGAGGCGTCGTAGGCAGTATTGGTGCGGGTTTTAATCTTTTGGAGTATATCAGTGGTGGTCGTTCGGAGTAGAAGGCGTATGCGTGCTTGGCATTGTTGATGGATATCGGTAGGGGAAAGATAGTCAGAGGTTTGCAAGAGGGTTTGGGCTAGGGGTAGGGGGCCACCGTTGGTGCTACATCTGCGGAGTTTGCGAATGAGTCTGCGTGTTTTTTTAGATAGCCAGGTGGGGTTAATGGACGAGGTAGTGGGGCGGGGTTTCTTCGGGGGTAGGAGGGGCCATATGGTGGCTGCGTGGTCCATATGTTGGGAGAGTAGTGCGGTAAATTTCGAGGCTAGGGTGTCGAGGGTATCGGGAGAGGCCTTGGAAGGGGTTGTATTGAGAATTTCTGCGTGGAGGGAGGCCGTGCGGTTGATAAGGGAGGGTGTGCTACGTTGGTATGATGTAATGTGGTGCGGTTGTAGTGGGAGTTTGAAGGTGAGTTTGCGGGTGGTGTGGTGAGTGTGAGGTGGGTTGTGGGCCGAGGGTGGACGAGCGACTAGGGAGGAGGGGGCAGGAATAACTAGGTGTATCGCCGAGTGGTCGGAAAAGTGTGAGGGAGAGGTAAAAGTTGAGCATGCAGGCGGGTTGAGGCTGAGGGGGGAGGGAGGAGGGGTGAGCCAGTGGTCGAGGCAGCCTCCGCTACGGGGGAAGGTGGGGAGGGGGGGGTGGAGTGGTCGGAGGTGGTATTCGAGTAGGGAGGTGAGGGCGGGGTTGCCTGTACCTTGTGTGGTGGTCGTTTGGAAGTCGCCGCCCCAAAGGACACGGTGAGTTGGGTGGTCGTCCGTCAGGCGGAGGCCCCATGCCGCGACCTCCGCGAATAGGTGGGTTAGTTGGTTGCTGTGGAGCTGCGGCATGTAGGCTCCGAGGAGGAGGTAAGGGTCGCCTGAGTGAGGGACGAGTTTTAATCCCGCGATATGTGGGATGAGGTGGGAGGGTGGGGTAAGGACAGTGGCAGAGTGGAACGACTCTCTGCGGACCGCGAAGAGAACGCCTGCGTTGGGTAGGGGCACAGATGAGTAGCATGGTCGAGAGCTTTTGAGGAGGTATTGGGGGAGGGCAATACGCCATCGGGATTTGTGGGTGGCGTGGTTGGTTTCCGTGAGGATGAGGACGTCAGGGTGGTGGGTGGTGGCTAGGTATTCTACGTCCATGATGGAAGTGTGTAGGCCTCTGGTGTTGAGGTTGATGAGGTGTAGTGGTTGTGGTAGATGGTGTGGGAGGATGGGTGAGGGGTGAGGGACGGGGGGGTTGGGAGGGTTTTCGGGGGGGCATGTTACGTGGCGGTTTGGGAGGATGGGGGAGGGGAGAGAGGTGTTTGGGAGAGTGACGTGGGGACGGTTGCGGGGAAGAGGGGGGTGGAAGGAGGGGGAGGGGGGCATGGTGTGAGGAGGGGGGGGGGATGGTGGGGGGGGTTGGAGGAGGTGAGGTGGCGTAAGAGGGGGGGAAGTTTGATCGGGATGGAGGGTGTTAAGGAGTTGGGAGCGTCCGACCGGGAGGGGAGTGGAGCGGAAGATGTGGTGCCATATGAGTGTATGTAGGGAGTAGACAGTAGTGCGAGGGTCGAAGGGAGGAGGGTTATAGGAGTGGTCGGGGGGTGCTGTAGTGATGTAGTAGGTATGAAGGAGGGCGTGGGTTCCGCACGACCACGCGTGGGATGTGTCGTTTTGGCGAGGGGGGTTTAGTATGCGTAGGTCACCGACAGGTGGGGGAGGGGAAGAGTTCCAAGAGGCGAGAAGGGCGAGGGAGCGAGTGAGGAGGTTTGGAGGGGGGGGGTTGTGGAGGGAGTCCACCCAGGTTGCTGAGGAGTGGGTGAGGTGGAGGAGACCGAAGTGAGAGTGTTGCCATGTGAGGATAATTAAGGAGTGGTTGGGTGTGCCGGGGTGGGGGGGTGAGCCTCGATTAGAGAGGTTAGTCCATTGGCTAGGGTAGAGCTTATGTTGGTGGAAGTTATCAACTTCGGTATTGGTGACGGAGTAGTAACGATATGATGTCGGATGTCAGGGAGGGAGGTGGGGGGGGGTTTGTGGGGTCGAACCTCTGGGCCGTGAGGCCCGTCTTGTGGGTGACTAATGATGAAAAGCGGCCTTGCCGGCCGAGGCTTGTGGAGGGCGAGCGTGTGAGGCTCCGGAGGGTCCGAGCGTCAGTGCTTTGCGCATGTCGGGGAGTAGAGGCTCCTTGGGTCGGGTGGTCGGTCGGAGCTTAAGAGGGGGCGGTAAGTGTATGGATGGCGGAGACATTGTGAGAGGGTAGGGGAGGGGGGATATAAAAGTTGTAAGCAATGGGTGATAGGTATTAGGGGGAGGGTGAGAGTGGGGAGCTGCACTGACAGAGGGGGCTGTCGATATCGTATTAAAAGTGTTTCGGGGCTTCCGAGAGAAGCCTTGGAGCAGGACTAAAGGAAGTGGGGACTGTAGGGGCGGGGGAATACGTGAGTCGCTGAGAGCGTTACGGGTACGGGACCGCAAGACCGTGTCTATAAGGGGGGGGCGATATTTCCGGGGCATGTAGATTCGCGGGGGGGCGGGTGATCGGTTAAGCTTTCGGGAAGAGCAGGGCGGGCGGGCTAGTCTCAGCAGGGGGAGAGCTGTCGTTATTGTAACGACAGGCGAGATGGGCAGAGCATGGAGGGTGGAAAAAGTGGGAGGGAGAACGACTGCACTAGGGTCTACAGTGAGGTAATCGCAGGTAAGCGCGAGTGTCTGATGGGTGAGTCGTATTAGGCGGGCTGAAGTGTAAAGTAAAAGAGAACAGAGAATGAGACATCGGAGGGGCATAGCGACTGGAGCGAGCGTTCGATTGAGCGAGGGAGCAGCAGGAGGGCAGCCGGCAGCAGGAGGATGAAGTAGGGGGTGAGAGGTAAGCGGGGCGGTGGTGTCTGCTGCTGGTAGCGGGTGAGGAGAATGGGAGTCGTCGGCGGACGGGTCGTGTCGGCCGGTCGGCGGGGAGTTCGTGCGAGAGGGAGCGTACACGGCACGGGCCAGCGCTACAGGCCAGGCGGCATGCGAAGCTGTGTGTATGTTAGTGTATTGGTGGGGTAGGAGAGTAGCACAGGGGGAGGGGGGTGTGGATGAGAACAGATCGGGGCGGTGGTGAGTGCAGGGGCGAGAATCAGGCCTGTAAATAATATATTTTTTCCGGATTAAAGAAAGCGACTTTTGAGTTTCACCATGTTGCATTACTGGACTAATTTTACAGCATTGTGGCTCGGAAGCACTAAGGCGAGAAAAAGGTATCGAGTTTGGTGCGCTATGGACGATGTTACCAGTATAGGCTAGCAGGAGGGGACGGGGGTGGCGAGGTTGTTCCTTACTGTGGGACATAGCGGGACGATCGTATCGGTACTGTTCGTCTGTGTGGGTCGAAGAGTCAGCGGCCCGTCCTAGGTCAGTGGTTGACCCGGGGTCGGCGAGGACCAGAGGCGTTCGAAGTCTTCTGATAGGAGAGGGTGCCAAAGCCGTGCTCAGGGCCTGGGCGGCTTGGGGTGGTGGGGGCGCAGTGTTGAGTAGAGCGAGCGGATGTCCCGCGTGGGAGCTCCTGTGGGTGTAGGGGTCCGCGGTAGGCGCATTCGCGGGCCGATCCCGCAATTGCATATGTCTGTACGTGGGAGGGGGGTTAGAGTTTGTGGACAGATGGGTCAAGTTGGGCTTGAAAGTTTGGTATGCAGTGGGGGGTTCCGAGGCCTGGCCAAAGTCTTGGGCGGCAGGGGGCGGTTGGAGGGCGGAGTTGATTGGAGCGAGCGGGCGTCCCGCGTGGCGGCTCCGGTCCCTGAGGAGGACCTGTTTGTAGGAGTTCGGGTGGTTGGAAGGAAGGATCAGGGTGGTCGATGAGCATTTTTCGATGTATGTGTAGTAGAGGTTGTGGATGTGGATAAAATGTGGAGTTGAAGTGGTCAGCGTGTGTTGGCGGCACACGACCATGCCTGATGGGACCTGGGTTTGTTTTCTGCGGGCGTCGGGTGTGGACGTCCGGACGCTCGAAGGGGCGCGTGGTGGTGCGCCGGCTCCGTGGGGAGGTTCGTTTTGTAATCTATTGGACTCGTAGGGGTGTCGCAGTATTGAGCATAGTACACGAGGTGTTTGTGAAGCGGACGGCGCGGATTCCGGCATGTGAATCGAATTCAAATTTGTGAAAGATGCGCCTTGGAGTGTGTACCGTCTGATGTGCCTACGGATCCACTGACCTGGGTGAGCGAGGCTCGGGTGGGGAGAGGTGATCGGTGCCCGTCGTCCGACGGGCCATGTGGTCACCAGTCTATCGCTCATAGGGAGGCCAAGCCCGGAGCGAAGACGGTCGGCGTTGCTCATCCGAGCTACCGACCCATCCCCTGTATTTTTATGTCAGTAGTACTTTAGTAGTACTTTGGATCTTTTTACTGTCTTTAGTGACGGTGAGATACGTTTTTCCAGAATTCCTGAATTAAGGATTTCTCCATCTCAGAAACTCCGGAAAATCCTCCACCGACTTCATCTCCAGTCTGCGCAACTTGGGAGTACCACCACTTCGATAGTGGTCCTTCTAGAAAGCCAAATACCCAGTACACTCCTCTTTGCTCTTCAGGGTTAACGCTGTGATACCGTAGATACCCTCGTGCATGTTGGAACCAGTTTCTCAGCTCGTCGATGTTAGTCGTAGCGATGCTCTTGATCTTGGCTGGTTTGACATCGTTCGGCATCATGCTTGGCATCTCTCGCGTCCTCTCCGATCTCAATTGTTCTCCTCGAAGAAAATTCTCCGTTTCTCGGCTTCTGTTCACTCGTCCTTCAAAATGTCTGAAACCGTTGTCGACGTGGTCACGCAGTTGAGATAGCTCAGTCGAAAAAGTGTCAACTCGGTTACTTAGTCGTTGTAGCATCTCGGTGACGTGTACCGACATAGGCTCCATCGTGGGACTCGATCCTGCTCGCACTGTCTATCTTCTACCATCTGTCGACGTCGGCTGTGTCGGCCCAGAAGGCGCCCCCTCTGGTCGACCATCAACTTCCTCTGGTAGTCTCTCTCCTGCTCGGTTAGACATCTTCGTCTCGTCTAGCTGTTCTGAGGCTCCGAAACCACGTGTGAGGTGCTACTTTGGTTAGGCTAAGTTGGCAACCTTAGACTAATAGTAGAACCTAATCTCTGGATCTAATTATACAGCGTAGAGAGAATTAGTAAGATTGTCTTAGGAACAGGGTTTCTTACAATTTGGGTGTGGCGTAATTCTATTCTGTACCGGTCTCTCTCCTCTACCAGTAAGTCCCCGTCTTAAATATCCACACCTCAGGTGTTCTAGAAACAGCCTTAGAACCTGTAGCTTGTGCTGTCTGCTAACTAAACCAAACTATTACTAGTGATACAGGTTAACTGAGGTTACATGTACCGTCTATCTAACCTTATCGCACAAGCTCTTAGAACTATCTAGAAAAGAACTATCTAGAAGAGATACTGCTAGTAACTCTGTACTGTCGAGGGAAAATACGGCGATACAGTTGTACTGCCGTGATGACAATAAAAGAGTCACTGAATATCGCTAAGATACAGGTACCATTTGGAGGAAATAAATAATGTCAGATATTAGCACTTAGCTAAATGGCTAGGATATGACAGTCAGTAGGGCTGTAGCTGGCGAAGAAAATTGTTGCAGCGTAGCGATGGACGTATCCGCACCGTCTGAAGGTATTGGTACCGAGTTGGGTTGATCAGGTGCTGTAGGTTCTGTTGAGTCGTTAAACGCACAATCTGCGTCGACTAACCACAGCTGTACAGGCCAAGGAGCTGGAGCAACCACCTCCTGTTGCGTTGGGTTCTCCTGTGACTGACGAGTAAAAACCTGAGTTCTCGTTGGGAATTCTTGGTAGAGTTTCCAGTGCTTAGTTACTCGAGTAAATTTCGCCCACTTCGGTAGTACAAATACAGCCAACGTAGATGTCGGTGATGTTCGACGACAATCCTCAAAATGCTGTGCAATCCGCTCAGGTAACTCCCAGGGTGGGTTGATGAACACCCGTTCTCCTGTCAAATCTTTGTCAAGAATCGAGTCACTCGGCGAACAGTGAGATAAGTCACTGTGCGAGTTTAGACCTTCATCATCAGCAAATCCCTCCAAAGTGAAGTTGATTTGTGCATGCAGAGGGTCAAAGAATGAGTCAACCAGTTTCCAATCAATTGAACGTATGGTTACAGGTTTACGACTATGTCTCTGCTTAGTCTGACGTCGACGACCTGCCACTAGAGTTACAGGTGTCGCGACAGTAGTCGATGGAGATGCCGAAAGAGCTTCGACGACCTCTGTCGGTAACAATGTCTCAGAATGAACAGTAGATGTAGCCGGCTGCTCCAGTTCATTTGTAGAACAGCCTTGCCACCATCATTGCTTCTTAGGTTCCATCGGTGCCTTGCCCTTGAACTTCGGGCATTGGAACAATCGGTGTCCCTTCTTGTGGCACTTGAAGCAGAGTCCTTCGTCCATGTGTCGTTGACGCTCCTCATGTGTCATTGCCTTTGAGAGTGTGTTAAAATCTTCGCGGCCAGATGTTTGACCACGTCCGCCATTGTTGCTTCCACTACGTCCGCGTCCGCGTCCGCGTCCGCGGCCAAGACCACGGCCACTCTTGTTACGCTTCCAGATGTTAGAGGCCTCGTCGAGAGGGTCCTCATAATTACGCTTGCGTGTAGGCTAGGAAGATGGACCAGCAGTAGACTTCGTATTGCCGAGTTCCGGCGAATCTGTAACGACGTCGTTCAAGAAATTTTGCAGCTCCACCAGTGTAATCTGGTACCCCTTCTGAGCTCGGTGTGATTTAGCCTGGTTCTTGAGTGAAGTGTTCGCTAGGCCATTAATGAAGCGCACACACTGAACATCAGCTGTCAGATGTTCACGAGACCGACGTGAGTAGTCGTTGTACTGCTTAGTGTAGACCGCGTAACTCATCGTGCTGCTCTGCGTAAAGCTGAGCAAAGCGTTAATTGCATCGTCCTTGATGTTCGGAAGAAACATTGACTTGCGTAACTCCGTAACAAGCTCGTCGTACGTAGCTGGAATTGGAGGCTGAGTTTTCCGGTTCAACCACCACCCATTCAGATGTCCAGCGAACTGTGAAGTAACCCAGATAACTGAGTCGTACGTGTTAGGCGAAATCCCAAGCATGAGAAAACGTTGAGGTTGAGCTTCAAGCCAATCCTCCAGTACATGAGCTACTTGGCCATTCTGATACGGTGAATTAATTGCAGCCTTACGCTGAGTCTCCGTGAGGGTCACTGGTAGTCCAGCCAAGTTGTGGGTAGGCATCGGCTTTCCCACTCGTAAATCTGTAGGTCCTTCACCAGTCAGTCGGTTGATGTGTCCGCGAATCAGCAGCCAAACAGAACCAGAGTCAACCGTTGTAAAACGGGAGTACATGTGGAACTGTCTCGGGATAGACGCGTCGTCAAGCAGGACTGGAGCGTGTTGAACAACAGCTCGGAAAAAGAATTCCCACTGAGTCACGTAACCAAAGTGAAGTAACTCACTCTTGTGCTTCTCAGCACGAAGTAACCCCTTCTGTGCGGGCGTAAGTGTCAGACCGTCAATGTTGATGGTTTCCGGGACGAAGTAAGTGCCATCCGGATTAACTGTCGACTGTGCTAAAACAGCCTGCTCAACCTGAGCAGGTGTGCGCAAGTTGTTCATAGCAAACAGGACAGGAATAGAAGCCGAGTACACGTAGACAAGCTGTCGTCCTTGAGGTAGCGTAACAACGACAGGTTCACCACTCAACAGTGTTAAATCATCCGGTGTCAAAACAAGACCGGTCTCCTCGTGTAACTCTCGAACAGCAGCGTCGACATGCTCTTCATTAGGTAAAACAGAGCCAATTGGGAACCAAGTTTTACCATAACGAGGCTCACGCTATAGCACCAACTTCAAGTCCGACGGTTTAGTTCCTCCAACGTGAATTACCAACACCACGTAATGTCCGGGTCCTAGAGAAGCCATCTCAACTCTGTCAAGCAACGTCGAGCGAATCAACGAGCAACGAAAGCGTGCGTCGACCAAAGAGCTCCGAAACCAGTGTGGCGGTTAGCCTATGAAAGCTAAACGCTAGCACAAATCTGTTCTAGTCTGTCTAGTTCTATCGTTGCAAGATGGCAGAATGATGTTGTCGAGAGGCAATGGTGAAAGATGTTTTACTGCTGTACTTAGGTAGTAGACGTTGTAAGTGAACAATGGAATTGTTAAAAGGTTCTGTCACCTCCCTCTACTGCACTGGGCTTAAATAGGTTTCAGCTCAGACTAATTACGCCTGCAAGCTACGCTTACGTGTCAGGCGTTAGCGCTGTCTAACCGTCGTCATCTGCCTCGAGACGCGGCCTGCCTAGCATTGGGTTTCACGACGCGGCTCCTTATGCATCGAAGAACTCGTTCTGGCGCTATATGGCTAGTTAGATTAATTATGCATATATGTACGTACCGGGAGGTACTGGTCGTACTGTAGCATCATCACCATTACAATATTGCAGTAGCGACGTACCCACGAGTATACGTCCGTCATGTGGAAAAGCACGAATTGGAATCCGTAACGAGTACATGTACAATGTCCTGCAATGTACTGTTGCAGGACTGTACTCGTCACATAACGAACTTGTGTAAAAAGTCGCCACTACGTGATAAGGATGTCATTTATCATTCTTTGGAATGTTGCTAGCGCATTGCATAATCCGGATGGCATGGTGACCCACTCCATTAAGCCATCAGGCGTCTGAAACGCAGTCTTGTGGACGTCCTGATCACGTACTCGAACTTGCTAAAAACTAGACACGAGGTCGAGATGAGCGTAAAAGTTTGCGTCCTTTAGTTCGTCAAGCGTATCGCCCACACGCGGAAGCGGGTAAGCATCCTTACGCGTAACCTCGTTAAGGCCACGGTAGTCAATGCACAGACGTAGCTAGCCATTAGCTTTACGCATAAAAAGAATTGGCGAACCGAATTCACTATAGTTGGCACTATTCAAGCCAAGCTTCCATGGCGTCATTGAGCTGTCGGTTAAGCTTAGCGCGCTCTGCAAGTGACAATTTGCTAAGACGTTTCATCAGTCCAGTAGTTTCAATGGGATGATCCCAGTGTCGGCTTACTTGCGGCGAATCCACATGTTGAAGTAACTCCGGGAAGTCATCGTAAAGTAACGACCGGGAGTTTTTTTTCTCGTTGTTGTGCAGTAAGCTCCTCTCTAGTGTGAAACTCTGTCGGCTGGTTTGTTGCATACGTAACTTCAATTGCGTAGAACTCAGCATTACATCCTATGCTGCGGCGCGTCTTGCGCATTAGCTTCTGAACTCGATTAGACGACATTAGGAGACACTGAGGGCGTCGCTCCGCAATTTGAGTCTCTGCTGATGTGCCGTCCATTAAGGTAAAGACGCGGGTAGTACCAAATTGCAAAGAGGCATGCTCGTCGTCAATCTATGATAAACCTTGTACTAGATCAGCAGCACGTAAGTCACGTAAGACGTAAAAAGTCCGTTGAAATTCGTGACGAGCCAGCTCAAAAGTAACGTCGCACACAGTCGAAGATGTCACACGCTGGCCATTAGTAAGTCGAACATGAGTCTTGGTCAGAGACTTACGAGTCTGTAAAGCAAAGCGTCTTACAAAGTCTTCAGACACGAAGTCAAGAGTCGCAGCACAATCGACCAGTCCAGAAATTAGCTATCCACCATGAGGAGTTTTCACCGTTAGCTCAATGCGAATTTAGGGCTGAGCTTCCGTGAGGTCCGTGAGTAAGGAGGTAGCTGTCAAAGACAATTGTTGCAGCGTAGCGATGGACTCTTCCGTGTCGAAAGGAGGTACACGTATTGAAATGGGTTGATCAGGAATTGTAGTCGGTGCCTGGTCGTAAAAAATACAATCGGCGTCGACTAACTAAAGCTGCACATGCCAAGGAGCTAAAGCAACCACCTCCTGCTGGGTAGGATTCTCCACCGACAAGCGAGTAAATAGTTGTGTCCTAGCTGAGAATTCTTGGTAGAGTTTCCAGTGTCGAGTGAGCTCATTGAACTTAGCCCTCTTAGGTAGAACAAATACAGCCATCGTAGACGCAAGAGCTATTTGACGACAACTCTCAAAATGGCGTGCAATCTGTTTAGCCAACTCCCAGGGTGGATTAATGAACACCCGCTCTCTTGACAAATCCCTCTCCAGAATTGAGTCACTCGGCTAAGAGTGAGGTAAGTCACCGTGCGAGTTTATACCTTCATCATCAACACATCCCTCCAATGTAAAGTCAAACCGAGCGTGCAGAGGTTCAAAAACGAAGTCAACCATTTTCCAATCAATCGAACGTCTGGTTACAAGTCTACGACTCCCTCTCTGCTTGTTATGACGGTGACGACCTACTACTAGTGTTGCAAGAGTCGAGTTTAGGGTTTGGAACACGCCGCGCCATGGAACACGCCATCATCAATGCCCACTCGGCCTCCTCCCACTCCCCTAGCGCCACCACCCTCATCCTCCCCCGCTGGAAACACACACGGTATCGCGACTTCAAATACATCGGCTCATCGTACACACAACCGTTTAAACTTGGATCCTACCGTCACTAAACACCATAGTAATTCCAAAGCAATACTAAAATACTATTGAGCCGCGAGAACACGGATGGGGCGAGCGCTCGAATGAGCTTACGCCCCGACCGTCTTCGCTTAGGGCTTGGCCACCCAATAAGCGACAAATTGGTGGACACCGGTCTCGCTGAACTGCACGCACCATCCCCCTCTTCCCCCCGAAGCTATGCCCCCCCGGTCATTAGATCCGTAGACACACGAGACGGTACATACTGCAAGGCGCAACTTTCCGAAATATGAATTTTGTCCCCCCGACAGCTCCCGCGCTACCAACTTCAAAACTCTATCGCAAAATAGCCACCGTACTATGCAACTCCAAAGAACCTCATCGATTACAAAAGACTCCCCTCCACGGGTACGGCGCACCACATCGCGCCCCGCCGAGCGTCTGGACATTTTTGTCCGCCACTTCCAAACAACAAACCAAGGTCCCTTCGAACTAGGTCTTGTGCCGCCAACACATGCAACCAACCACGAACTTACTACATCAACCTACCACCAACCCACCACTTACTCTACATGTTCCATCGCTCTCGAGCATGGCATCCTCCCCCTCCAACCCTCTTGCTACTTACAAGCATGCCTTGATGCGTGATCGGCCCGCCCCACAGCCCGGCGGCCACCCCACCCCCAACAGCCGCCTTATCAGACACCCGCTGGCTCCCTTCCTCACAGCGCCATAGCTTCCCATAGAGGACAACAACCTTGACTTAGCTTTGGAGCCCGCCCGTGGTCATGGCCTCGAAGCACCCTTGGTCCTCGCCGCTCCCCGATCAACCACTGATATGGGACGGGCCGGTGATCTCTCGGCCCGCATGGTCGACTCATACCTTCTCACATGCCAGAAATCCACCCCCCCCCGAACTTGCTAGTTTCTGGATACATGGCGTTTTCTTCCCGACTCGACGGACCCCCCGGACTCGCTGCTTTCCGCCAGCTCGATCGCTCGTCGTTGGCTACTCGACAGCCTGAAAAAGATCGACGACCTAACAGCCCGCTCGAAAAAAGTCATCGGCCGGGAACTAGCACATCACACGTGATGGACAGACTCCACCGTTCGCATTGGGAACTTGCCCGGCCAATTGCATCCCCATGCGCTCTCCGCTAGCGTCACGCCCTCCCGATCACTTGTCGACCACTTGCTCCCAACCAAAACGGAGGGGGGGTGCCCTTCACCGTCCAAGAACTCGCCATCAACCTAAAGCGGGGTGGGATAGAGTCATATACAAAAGCTCGCGTGTCGGGTTGTGACAAGTCATCGGGCAGGTGGGCAAGGCGGGCGGGTACCTCAATGATCACGCCCGTAACTTCCGCCTTGATGTCCAGTCACCTCTCCCATATTCGCACCGAACGCGAAGGGTAGCACCGCGGCTCCACGCTTTGTTCGGCTGTTACCTTGCCCCCTACGAAGAGGTGCTTCAAGCGGCCAAGCGCGAGCAGCTTGAAGAGAATTGCGGCACGCTCGCGGAGAGGCACCTCCAACCCTGTTGTCCGCCGTATGGCGCCTCCTTCGTGGGCCCCACCTCCGAGGCGGAGAGGGACGCCTCAAGCGCAACTTGTTTCTCTGACGCCTCTGTCAAGTGCCACCTTCCGGTTTGCGCGGTCCCCTCTTCGGAACGTTTCCGCCGTGGCATATTGGGCGGACTGTGCGATACTGGGTAGCGATTACTGCTGGCTATAGGGGGAAGAGCCCCGCGCGACGCGACAAATAACGGGATATAGTGTATAATGTACTAGTTTCCCAAGCCGTGTACCTCCTCCCGGTACACGGCTCGGGCAAAAAGAAACACGGCTTGGGCCTCAAGACGTGTTCCTTTTTGCCCGAGCCGTGTTCCTGTTATGCCGGTACGCGGCTCGCGAGCCGTGTACCGTAATTGGAATACCTGTAAAAGCGATATTTTCGGTACAGGGCTCGCGAGTGTGTTTTTTTCTAACTCCTGGAATACAGGCTTCCCACTTACCCTGTCCGTGCTCATCTGGTTCTTCTTGTAAACAAACTGGAATACAGGCTTAAGCCCCCTCCCCCAAAGGCAAGTCCATGAGAGAAGTATTCGTAATTCCCGAGGCGGATGGGATATGTATATGGACTGCGCAGTGTGGGCGACATACAGTGCGTGAACTGGTGATTTTTGACGAGGAAGATACGGCGAATGGAAAAGAATAATTGTGGTTTTCGGCGCTTTTGAATATTTAAATTTTTTTCGATACATACCTGTACCTGTTTTCCAAATATTTTGGATACAAGATTTCCATTTCTCATATATTTTCTCGAGCGGCGCGTGAGGCGCCGCCTGTCGCCTCCACGTGTTGCATTCTCGGCGTGGCCTAGGAGTTTCCTTAGTTTAATCTGCTAGGCTTGTGCACAATGTAGTGCTTTCCTTTTGCCGTGCTTTGGATTCCGTGATCCTCTTGTCACTCTTGCCCTTTTGTTTCCCCTCCCACTTTCCCTGTCCGTGCTCATCTAGTTTTTCTTGTAATCAAAAAACAAGATTATACTTTTTCTCTTGTCACTCTTGCCTTTTGTTCCCCCCCCCATATTCCCTGCCCGTGCTCATCTTGTTCTTCTTGTAACCATGTTTATTTCTTATATTATTCGATCGTGATCCTCTTGTCACTCTTGCCGTTTTGTTTCCTGTCTCTTTTTCCGTGCTCATGTTGTTCTTCTTGTAATCAATCTCCATTTATTATATCAAGCGGAGGTGAGAAGAAAAAAAACGTTGTAATTTCAATTCATCATTCTGGTTTGTGTTGTGTCCCTCTGTGAGTTCATGTCTCTCGCAGGGCTGCTTGCGGAACCCCCCCCCCCCCCCCCCCCCCCCCCCACACACATATCACCAGATTTGCCTCGACATAAGCGCATCGGTTACAGAAAACATCCGCGACGTGGTTCCAATAAGACTCACCAGGCTAATGAACATTGTGCATCATTTCAGCCCCCACGCCTGGCAAAATGAAAACAAACACCGGCTTAAGCACCATATTTCAGTTTTGACCCCCCTCGCGGCAATATGAAACAAGAGCAAACATTTTCTGGTGGCCAGTTTTGAATATGTCTACACATGTAATGCACAGGCGCCCGCATGTGACAAAGCAAATCAAGTGGAACTAGCGGCAGCTCCAGACTGGAACATCCCAAAGATGTGCAGCATCGTTCGCTCTGCAGGCGATGCTAGCTTATTAGCGACCCTTGGTCCCTATTTATCTTATCAATGCACTCCAGCAACACATGTTATCTGCAAGCAGTTACAAGAATTTGCAACGCCAACCGCATGCATGTCCAGCCATTCCAGTGGCAAGCACTAGCTAGACAATTCTTCACCTTACAAAATGTGGAATACTGAGGGTATCAGGGGAGTGGTGCTGCCGGCTGCAGCCATACAACTCCCCGGTTCCCAGCACTCAAAATAGTATTCCACCAGCAAAATACGTTCGAAATGCCCAATATGTCCCAATTGAACTACTCTCTCGTGAAGAAAAATCTTTGGATAGACGTTTACGCGCCAATCGCCAGAAGATGAAAACCGCTGCGCTAACGCATTGAGTCCTCTGAGACATGCGCAAATCTGCCTCTAGTACGCCCGTTCGTTCGACAGGGCAAAATCTTAAAAAGCTCCTCGACACTGCTTCAACAGTCCCCTACCGCGCGCGGTAGTGTGGGCTGGCGGAACTACAGTGACGCCAAGCACAGGCCAGGCACTTGGCTTGCAATTTCAGAAAAAATAATATGCGAGCGTCCTCACTCCAGACTGTCGCTTGATAAGTGTTTGGCGCAGCATGCACGTTGATTCTGGTCGACGGGAGCCTTCCTCTTGTGTCGCACTTTGGTTTGAACACACTGGCAGGACACGACGTAGACACGGCACAAGCTTTGGGTACATCCATACAGTTGCTTCTGAACCTCAGCCCAGGTTTTGTCCATTCCAGCATGATTGAGTTGTCGATGATGAATGTGCCATAAGTACTGCTCCACGTTGCCCTCATGTACCCAAACTTGTTTGTGGAAGCCTTGCCCGTTCTTCTCAGGTATCCACCGACATAATACGGACTCTCCAGTCAACTCGCAGTCCGCAAGTTCCCAGTTTCCACTTCGAAGGTAGTACCTTCGCTGCGGATCGCCAGGTTGTTCTGCAGTGGATGCACGTTCACTTGCGGGCTTCTTTCCTTTCTGAAATTTGAGACGATCAAGCAAAGGCAACCAGGTGTCAAATACTGCACCGGCCGGATAAGCACAGTAGCAAACTACGGTGAAACACATATCACGAAAGGCAGAATATAAATTCAGTCCCAAACGAGGTAGTGAACAAGGACGCGGCAAATAGCACTATTGAACCACCCGCAAAGGGGCGTTTTTAACGATAGGCAGGTAAAGTGGACGAAGGCGTAAAACAAGACAAGGCTGTATTATCCGCAAGCCCACCTTGCGGATGCAGTGCACGTCTTGTTCCTTTCGCACCCGCACTAGTGCGGCGTATTCGATAGCTGTAGAGAGGCCAGCAAAGCGCGCCTTGCCCTCTTGGGATTTTTCTCTTCGGCTAGCCAGGTAGGCAGCAAAGGCTGACAGGGGGGAAAACCCGTCACGAGGGTTCAGCTGACAAGTGGCGGGTCCGTCGGAGCGGTCCAAACTCAGCGCGGCGAAGGCAGTCCCGGCGTGTTGCCGCCCTTCTGCTCCGGACTCTTGCTTAACGTCTCTGCCTGCAGTAGTCGTGGTAGAAATAATAGTAGGCAGTTCCGGAGACACAAACACAGCGACTGAAGCCTTCGCACGCTCCAGCAACTCAAGCTGTTGCTGGAGCTGTCTCGCCTTCTTGGTGCGGGCCTTCAGTGGCCCGGAGGCACACAAGGGCGCTGCGATAATATTAGACGGCAACGGGGACCGGCCCTGCTCTCCCACGGCGCAGCTACTATAGTGGTGGTCGTCAAAGGGAAGGACGCTGGCGTTCCCAGCCTCTCGACGAAGTGCAAGGAGTGCCAAAGCACCTTGGCTGCCCCGCCGGGTCAGACTGCCCTCACTCCCCGCCACCATGGTGACGAGTCCTTCGGGAAGATATTTGCAGTCTGTCCCAGGCCTAATTTACTGCACTGTACTGGGCGGGGAAGGTTTGCGACGTATCAAGAGCAGCCGCGGAGCGCGGGCAGGAAAGGCTGGACCGCACAGAGGCTTTAGAGCCAATAAACACAGGGTCTTGCCTAATAGCGCTCAAGGAAATGATGACAGTGCTCCCACGCAGAAGCTGTCCGTGGACTGACTCGAAGGCGGAGGCGCGTGAAAGGAAGGCTGATAATGATCCTTTATATACAGGAATTTTCGTTTGTGAGAGCAGAACGGTGCTCGTATGACCTGGGATGCTGCTAAATAATCCTGGACGTTTTTAGCCACGTACCGTACCTGGTGATCTTT
Source organism: Tetraselmis chui (assembly GCA_026401115.1). Taxonomy (NCBI): domain Eukaryota; kingdom Viridiplantae; phylum Chlorophyta; class Chlorodendrophyceae; order Chlorodendrales; family Chlorodendraceae; genus Tetraselmis; species Tetraselmis chui. Next base: position 1,475 of record JAPMLY010000404.1, on the reverse strand, counting down.
TAGCGAAACCGTACCCGTACATGTACTATAAGCATAATGTCGCTAACTACCAAAATCTAGTTTTGTTTTTTCACTTACTGCAAAGGTACCGTACGGGTATCTGTTTAATCTCTGCTTGTACCAGCTGTTTTCTAACCTACTACCACTATTTTCATCATATCTCCTCTGCACTAAATTACGATGATGTTGGAGGTTTTGTCACCCCCGCGCTTGTTCCATTTTTTTATTATTTTTTTTTTTTTTCACCCCCGCGCTTGTTCCATCGTCAAATTCATTCGAATCATTCGTGGTGATCATCGCGGCCCGCGCCCATATTGTGACAACGCTGCTCAAGCTCGTACAACCCGTGCAAACCCTGCTCCACCCCGCCAGATTCATTTGCGACCACGAAAGCAGTGCATACAGCTGCCCGGAAACGCAGCACTTAGAATAATAATTGTCACCCCGGCCCGTCGCGGAGACAGTTGTAATCGTATAGCAACGAATATTACAGCGCAGCGTACCTGTACCCTCATCCGCTTGCTGCTAAAAGTTTCGTCGGATTCTGGTACAGGGTACTGGTACTGGTACTGATTCATACCTACAGGTACGTAGGTGAATGCAATAAACGTGCTGGAGTTTTCTGAGTGCAGTGGATGTACGCCGTACAAACTTGTGCTGTACTGCGTACTGGAACGGAGCGACAGAATAAAATGCAGGTTTGCGAGTAGCACCAGGCTTAAAGGCAGCGACATGTGGGTCGCTACTAGGCATTCTCTCTCGAGTAACACTTACTGGCAATCTTGTCTTCCCTTGCAATGGCCTACCCCCAACTGGCCTTATGCCTTACCTTACTGCTTATGTTGCCGGTGCTCCACTTCGGAACACCGGACGATGAAGACACTTCGGGACACGCCCCGGCCCCTCCATTAACCATTGTGTCGGAGCGTTACTTCGCCGGCGTGGAATCCAAGATTCAAACCGCCGCCAAGACGTTGTCGCTTCTCCACAAGCACTTCAACAAGAGAATGGACGACCTTGTAGCTGCCGCCGAAGTGAAGCGGGACGGTGACGAAGCTAGAAGCCACCTCCATGAGCTGGAGGGGCGCATGGACGCCTATATGATGGAAGCTTCGCGCGCACGGCCACATGATCAGAACAACACAAGAAAGCGGCATGCTCCCACACGTTCGTCCAGAAAGAACAATACCGACGGGTCGGACGATGAGGAGATAAAATAACGGGCATGCTCGCCCACGTGCTCTTCCTCACACCATGCCCGTGCCGCGTGACGGATATCTAGACAAATCCGGCAAGATAAACCGCATACGTACGGATTATTTCAATGCATTGTCCATGTTATACTGGACGTTGTGAGTTATTTATGAATCACTACTTCGGGACGACCCCGATCATGACGAAGCAGTATTTATGTCTTCTATGGTTGACCTTAAGGCACTTAGAGATACTTCAGGTAACGTTGTAACTTTAGCTCG
>JAPMLY010000403.1:220000-222360 GCA_026401115.1 Tetraselmis chui | reverse complement strand
AGGGTGGATAGCCAATGTGAGGGAGGAATGGAGCCGTTAGGCATGGGGCAGGGGAAGGGGAGTGGGTGGGGGGATTGAATGAGGACTGTGGTGAGGCAAGTGTCAGTCCATGAGGTGCCTGGAACATGTATAGTGAGTGGGGGGGTGTATGATGGTGATTGTGAAAATTTGAGGGGGGGGGGGGTTACTGTGTGAATAGCTGATTGAAGTGTGGTGTGAAATTGTACATGGCCATATTGTGAAAGGATGGGATTGTTGGAGGGGTGGAGGATACTTACCCAGAAGGAGGGAGGGTCGTTCTCGATCTGGACGGGCTCGCGCGTGGGTTGGAGGGCGTCAGCGAGTTGGAGCAGAAGTTGGGCATGTTCCGGGAGGTCTTCTACGCGGGGGGTAGAGGTGGAAGAGTAGGCGCTCCAGTTGTCGGTGAGTTCCGAGGCTAGGCGAACGAGAAGGAGGGCCTCTAGCAGGGGAACAACGCTTGGGCCGGAGAGATGCGTGAACAAAGGGGAGCTAGTTTTCACGCGGCGGCCTGAGATTGCGGGGATGTGAACTGCGCGGATGATTTGGATTTTCTGTTGTTTCAGTGTGGCTGCGATCGATTCAGATGTGGGATCGCGGCGGCGCGGGGCGGCGTGGGACCTCCCGACGGGAGTTCACGCTGGCGTGAAGCAAGTTGGAATAGGAGGCCGACCAATACGCAAGAGGTGGGGATGTCCGTGCGTACTTTCTGGTGGCCGTTCGAGAGTTAGGTAGGAAGGGGGTGCGATCGTGTTATTGAGGCATGGCAGAGTGTGGGGTTCGAGCGATGGAGGCCGTCCAGCGAGCGCGATGGGCGAGCTCCCGACCGACTATATTTCTCACGCGGAGTGGGATGTCGGTTAGGGCGTGAACTTTTTCGAGAAGCCAGCGCCGAGCGAGCGAACATGCGGAGAGGATCATGTGTGATGAATCCGGTGTATCAGGAAGGAACACACCGTGGAGCCAAAAGCTGGCAAGGTCAGGGGTGGCGGTGGAGTACTGGCATGTTAGGAGGTAGGAATCGATCATGCGGGCGGAGAGGTCAACGGCCCGTCCGAGGTTGGGAGCGGGTGTCGGGGCTGTGAGGACCATGGGCGTCCGGAGTCCAGTGCCTGGGGTGGGTTCCAGTGGCGAGCCCATGCCGTGGTCTGCAATTGTGAGTTGTGGGGCCGTGAGGAAGGGGGCGAGTGGGCGGCCCACCAGGCGGCTCCGGGGGCTGAGGTGGTCATCAACAAATAGAAGCGCCGGGCGATTCCTAAGGAGGACCTGCTTGTAGGAATCCGGAAGGAAAGAAGGTAAAGACATAGCGGTCGATGGGTAGTATTCGATGTCTGGGTTGTGTAGGATGTGTGTGGGGGTGGGGTGTGGGGTTGAGATGGTCAGCGTGTGTTGATGGCACACGACCAGGTGAGATGGGACATGGGTTTGTTTTCTGCGGGCGTCGGGCGTGGACGTCCGGACGCTCGGAGGGGCGCGTGGTGGTGCGCCGACTCCGTGGGGAGGAGAGTTTTGTAATCTATCGGACTCGTAGGGGTGTCGTAGTATTGGGTGTAGTACGCGAGGTGGGTGTGAAGCGGGTGGCGCTGATTCCTTCAAGTGAATTAAATTCAAATTTGTGAAAGATGCGCCTTGGAGTGTGTACCGTCTGATAAGCCTACGGATCCAATGACATGGGTGAGCTAGGCTCGGGTTGGGAGAGGTGATCGGTGCTTGTCGTCCAACGGGCCCTGTGATCACCAGTCTATCGCTCATAGGGAGGCCAAACCCGGAGCGAAGACGGTCGGCGTTGCTCATCCAAGCTACCGACCCATCCCCCTATGTTTTGGGGTCTGCAGTACTTAAGTAGTACTGTGGAATTTATTGCTGTCTTTAGTGACGGTAGGATACATTTTTGACATCCGCTTCATTCATTCCCGCCATGCGTCACACAATTCGGTGCTCTCGGCGGCCACGCCACGACTTTTTTGAACGAGTTTGACAAGCAGGCGCCCGCCTCTAAAGGGATGCACGTGGGCAAATGTTGGCCCCTTGGCGCCGAAAGGTTTTTCTCGCCGTCCATGTCGCTCACGCGGACATGGTCTTGCGCGGGTTGTCCGCCGCAGCGGATTGTGGGGAGGCCGCTTCTTCATGTGCTGGGATGCCTTCTATTGCCACGGCATTCTACACCCGCGCCATGGGCCGCAAGCGTCCCCGCGCTTCCTCTCGCGGAACGTGAGGCGCCGCTTGTCGCCTCCAAGTGCTGCGTATTTCGCGTTGCGTGTGAGTTTCTTGTGTTCTCTTGTGTTTTATCTTTTAGGTTTGCGCACAATGTAGTGCTTACCTTTATTGCCGTGCCCCGGATT
>JAPMLY010000403.1:167500-212500 GCA_026401115.1 Tetraselmis chui | reverse complement strand
GAGGGTGTCGTCTGTGGCCAATGAGCCGGGAAGGACGGCTTTCCTCCTTGCCGTCATAGAGAAATGAGAATGGTGTGTAAGAAAGTGGTGGCGGTGGGGTTCTTGAGACTTGAATGACTGTGTGTGCATTGTCACGTGCCAGGTGCTAGGGTCGGTGTTTGGTGGAATGGCGTGCGGTGGTGGGTGTGACACTGTTTGGTGACTTCTGTTTGCACCGGGGGGGGAGGGGCGAAGTGTGTTTTGAGGATTGAGCTTTTGTATGTTTACGTGTGTGACTGCGTTTATGTGCGTGTGTGTGTGTCGGGAAGGGGGGGGGGGGGGGGGGGGGGGTGTCTGAGGTTGTGCTAAGTTACAGGGCGACTCGCTTTAGCTGATAACATCGGGAACAGTGTCGGGATTTAAAGTTTTTCCCTCCCAACGATTCTCCCAACAGCAAACACACACACACACACACACACACACATGCATGCATAGACCCCAAAGAAACGGGCAGTCCTCGCTCACCCAGGCTACCAATGCCCCAACCACTCAGGCGGGAGTAGAACAACAATATAAAAGCTTGCGTTACAACTGAAAAGAGGGCTAGGGAGGTGGGTGGGAGGAATAGGGTGGCACGCCCGATATACCACAGTGCCTCACGCCTTTCTTCAAAGATCAGCTTTAATTGCGACGGGTGACGGCGAGTAGAGTCACGGAATGAGGGACGCGCGCGTTTGTGCGAGTTTGTGTGAGATGGGCGATTCGACTCAAGCGGCCTTCAGTCGAGCATGCCGGAGGCCCACTTCATGGATCCCCCCAGCCCTCCGTTGCCGTTGCTGCTGCCCATGCTGCCCCCACTGCCGCTGCGCGCGCTCGCTTTGCGGCTGCCGCCGCCGCCGCCGCCGGTGGCCTGCGAGGCGCGGAGCCCGCTGCCGGCGCGTACGCCCTCGTCGGCGCCGCCATGCGGCAGAGGGGCGTGGCAGAGGGGGCAGGAGACGCGGGAGCCGAGCTCCGCGATGATGCTGGGATGCTTGCACGACTTGCAGCGGACCCAGTTGGGCTCGCGGATGCTCTTCCCGCTCGCCACGCACACCTGCCCCACAAAGCAATCCCACCAATAAATGTTGAGGGGCATAAAGTTGTGAAAAAAACACACAATTAAGCCCTCACATGGAAAATCGCGTTAATAGGGCGCATAACATCGACAGATACTGTTAATTTTAATTTTTGTTGTGACATCGAATACCTGCACTCGTATTTTAACTGCAATCAGTTGGGGCGTCTGCTGCGAATGCGCGTAAATGATCAGAAATGGCATTGCCACATCGAGTTGCACTGCATCGGGCGTTGCATTTATGGAGTAAATTCAGGGGAATGCGTTGTTAATGGCATGGAAGGGTTGGGCGACGAGAGGCGATCATATGTTGCAAACACGTTCACAATAGAGGGTGCTTCACCCACACCTGAATTCCAAACCATAATAATGTCGTACTTGCATAGTACCAAATCAAATCCAAACAATAGGCGTTGAGCTACAGAGCAAAAACACGATCAAATAAAAACAAATGAATACACAAACAAATAAAAACGAACAAACAAATGAAAAAATGAACAAACAAATAAATAAATAAATAAATAAATAACGAACAAACAAGCAAACAAATAAATAAATTAAAACGAATAAACAAACAAAACGAACAAACAAACATAAATGAATTGATAAAAAGAATCAGCAGACACTCAGTCGCACAAGGGATAAACTGGCCGCCGGTGGCGCCAAATACATGAATACATACATCACAAACTATTTACTATTTTTTCAAAAGTGCGCTCATAAAGGTGTGAGTGTCGATTGTCAGAGAGCGTTGCGCGCGCCCCCCTCACCTCCTCCCGCTCCCGCATCGCCAGCGGGTCGGCGCCCTGCTCCTTCCAATTGTCGGCGCGCGTCTCGCGCAGGCCGCGCGGGTCCACGGGCGGGTTCTTCACGAAAATGGCGAGCGCCAGGTCGGCGTACTCCTCGCGCGTCGCCTCGCTAAACTCGCGCATACTCTCCAGCTTGATGAAGGCCTTGGAGCACTGCGCGTAAAACTCGCTGTAAAAGGAGGCGAGGGCGAGGAAGGAGTAGCAGTCCTGCGCGCCCAGCACGTCCTCGTACTTGCGCAGGTGGAGCGCGGTGCGCATGGCGGCCTCAAAGTCGCCGGCGTAGAGCTGCCGGTGCGCGAGCAGCCAAAAGTGAAAGGCCTCCGCGCCGTGCCACGCGTTGTCCATCGTTCGATTGTCGCTCGCCACGCTCGCGTTGTCCAGCGTCATCAGACCCGCCAGGGTGGTGGCCGCCTGCGTCGCCATCGTGCCCGCCTGCGTCGCCGTGCCGCCGCCTGCGACGCCGCGCACACAAATCATCGGGTTTTGTAAGCACACCCATATCCCGGGGCTCTCGACTGCGCCATTGACGTTTAGGGTTGTAGGGTTTGATCAGGGTGATGCTGGGCGGTGAGGCAATCATCCGCGTTGTGCTTCATGCCATACACAGTCGAGAAGGCATTCCATACATCCAGTCGGGAAGCGGCAAAGGGATACATGGTGTGCGCGCCGTTACTCGGGCGATGGATGATTTGGTTGCTATCTGTTGTTTTGGCTCGAATCGGTTAGGTACTGCGAATGACAGGTTAAGGGTTTCTGGGATGATATGCTTAGGGTTTGTGGGTTACTTATTTGTGGGGAGATAGATTGTGAGGCAATAATAAGTGGCAGTACTTTAGAGAACATACCGAAATATGAATGAATAGAGGGAAGACATTTCGAAAGGAAAGTACGGGTACTTTTAAATTGAAAATTGAAAAAAGATCGCCCCTTAACTAAAAAATTGAACCTGAATCGCTTTATTATTGCGCATTTTATTTCATTTTATGCATTTACAATTATGGCCCTCACAGTTTAACATTATGTTTTGACCGCCCCTCTCCCTTTTCCAGCACGCCCCATTTGGAAAAGTGGACGGCCTCACATACACTACAAAGTACTGTCATGAGAGTGGGGTTTCAAAACCCTAAAAACCCTAAACGTAGCGAAGGCCAAGGAAGAGAAGCGCACTTGGTCACTGTTGACCCATTCGTTTGTATTTCGACGCCACATCATCAAACCCTAACCCCCAATTTTCTGGACGTTTCCGGCAGTCGGCGATTATACACATGCGAAAAATATAGGATGGCCTCACATAATAGTAAGATTTGAATTTATTACAAGAAAATACAGAGGAAAACACCAAGCAAAAAGGAGCAAGGAGGGGAAAACCTCACACAATAGTCGTTGGTTCGAATAAATCAAGTAATAGAGTCCGCCCCCCCTCCCCCAAAAAATATATATGAAATCTAAATTGAAAAAAAATAATGAACTGGATTACAAAATTCATGATAGACCATACATCCGCGCAGCTCCCACGATTCCACGGCCACACAAGACACAACCCTGGCGTGTTTATAATAAAATTGATTAAACACAAATATGTTGCGGAGGGGCAGTCTCGCAACAGCCCGGGAAAAAAGCGAGCAGGAAATACGCCTGTCCACTCGCACCCAATCCCCTGTCGACAAAAAAAGTCTCGACAACCGCGCGACCGAAAAACACGGCGAGCCGAGCATCACAAACACAATATACAAACAAATCAAAATGAATGCGCCTGCATCGTGTGAGGTAGTGGGGGTTGATTCAGTGAGCAGCTCGCAGAAAGGTGCTAATGAGTGCCCCTCCCCCCCCCAAAAAAAAAACGCGAGTCGGAGGTGCATTGATGGGGTGGGTTACCCGCGAGATTCTTGTTTAGGGCTTATGTTGTTAGGTTTAGGGTTTACCTGCGAGGGTGGAGGAGGAGTCGGCTTGCTGCTGCTCCAGCATCCGTTTCCGGAAGCGCTCCACCTCGAGCGCCGCGAGCACGTAGAGCTTCTTGCACCGCAGCGGGTGCACCTTCTTCTCCGCGCTCTCCTCCGCCATCCCCACCAGCAGCTGCGCCGCCTCCGTGTGGTGGTTGGCCTTGCGGTACAGCTCCACCGCCTCCAGCGTCTTCCGCTTCTCCAACAAATGGCTCGCGTACTTGGCCAGCAGCGCCTCGATCTGAGGGAAGTTGTGCCGCTCCGCCAGCGCCACGCCCTGGTCCCACTGGTTGAGCAGGACGCAGCAGTCCACCGCCCGCTTCACGTCGCCGCCTGCGGAGAAGAAGTGCGCCGAAGACACACATCGACGGGCTTAAAAACACAAACCCTAAAGCCAAAAACCCTAAAAGCCCCGCGTTATTTAACACGGTGCCTTTTTTCCCTTTGCAGTAGGGCTTCTAAAAATAAATCCATATGTTTTCAGTACTGTGAATGCAGTTGTTTCGCCGCAATAAGTTGGATGGATTAACCTTTACACCGAATAGGGTGCAACAACTCGGCTGAATTGTTCCAAAAAAGCAAACCTTTTCTACCAACCGATGGAGTTTTTTTACATAAATTATTTTTAAATACAAAAGATGGCGGCGTTATCTTTTTGGCCCTTTCTGGATTGTCTTATCTATTTTTCTCAATACATTGTCAACCTTCGCATCTTCACAGTGAAGGGCAGGGCGTAGGGTTGACACAATACTGTTATTTTAGGGTTTAGGGTCTATGCAGCGCTCGGCGTGATATCCGCGATTGCCATGGACAGCTCAAAAAATACTTACAAAATATACCATAAACACCCTCCCCTCCCCTCCCCTCCCCTCCCCTCCCCTCCCCTCCCCTCCCCTCCCCTCCCCTCCCCTCCCCTCCCCTCCCCTCCCCTCCCCTCCCCTCCCCTCCCCTCCCCTCCCCTCCCCTCCCCTCCCCTCCCCTCCCCTCCCCTCCCCTCCCCTCCCCTCCCCTCCCCTCCCCTCCCCTCCCCTCCCCTCCCCTCCCCTCCCCTCCCCTCCCCTCCCCTCCCCTCCCCTCCCCTCCCCTCCCCTCCCCTCCCCTCCCCTCCCCTCCCCTCCCCTCCCCTCCCCTCCCCTCCCCTCCCCAGCCTTGGTTCTTCTTGAGAAAGGCCCCCTCCTAAGAAACGAATACACACTCAATGGCCCGACAGTAGTAAACAAAATAGCCGACACTCGCTATCCGACAACCTTGATCATTGATCTTTGGTCCTTTGATTCGCGTCGCGATAGAAAAAAAAAACAGAAGTTTCGTGGAACAAAATACGGCCCGCACACACACGCACACACACACACACACACACACACACACACACACACACACACGCACACACACAAACACGCGCAGTATATTTATCAGGGTAACTTGATTTCCACCCACTCGTTGAAACACACAAGTCGCAGAGGGCTGTCAACAAGCAAACCAAAACACCCCGTTGAAGGAGAAAGTAATTGAATGACATTCCTTGCTCAGCGGGCTCACTTCCTGCATTTTCTATCCTTTCCTGTTTTTCTCCCGATGACAGTGTTTGAAATCAAAACATAATATAATGCCTAACCACTAATGTGAGGAACCGACATCAGCGCGCACGCAGTGTCAGGACGACTCGTCACACATCCACATTGTAAATTCGTAATGGAGACAGCGGGGGCGTGACAGTGGGTTGGGGTGGGGTGGGCATACCTTTGGTGAACGCGAGGACGCCCTGTTCGCACAGCCCAACGCTCTGAAATTTGTCGCCAATGTTGAGCAGCAGCGGACTGTCGTCCGGCAGCGCGTAGATCAGCTTCTCAAGCCCCTCAAAGTCCTCCAGCGCGTAGAACGCCTCCACCAGCATCTCGCTGTTCTTGGCCTGCGCAAAGTACTGCACCGCCTTCCCCCACTTGTGACGGTCCGCGTAGTACTCGCCGATCTTGTTCCACGCCGTCTCCAGCAGCTTGTCGTCCCCTGCGCCGCTCGCCACCAGCCGCTCCACCTTGAACCAGTCGCCCAGCCGGATGCGCATCTCGATGGCGAGGTCCAGGCGGTCGATGTCGCAGTAGATGGCCTCCGCCTCGTCGAAGCGCTTGAAAAAGGCCGCGATCTCCGCCTTTTGCTTCTTCTCGTCCGCCAACTTTTGGAGGTGCTTCACAAACTGGATGCCCTGCAAGGACGAGAGGGCAAGGGTGGGGGGGGGTTAGAGGCAGCGGCACTCAGAGATGTAAACTAATGCATGGCAATTGCTACACGTACCGTTCCATTTCAGCCAGGTTGACAAAGGACGAATGTATAAATTGTGGGGAGGTGGGGCGGCAACAGCTGTCATACTACGACGATCATCGCAACGCTCTTCGCTATGTGCGAAAATGATTAGTTCCTTCCCGAACAGTTCAACCAGGAAACAAACAAGATAAACTGGCAAACATAAAATTCAGACGAACAGACAAAAAGGTATAAACAAACAAGCGTACCAACAAACAAACAAACAATCAAACTAACAACCAACCAACGAGCAAGTAAACAAACAAACAAACAAACTAGGCACGCGTCTGGCCATGTCTTCCAGTCGACAAACAAACAAACAAACAAACAAACAAACAAACAAACAAACAAACAAACAGACAATTGAGACTTTTTAGGGTTTCGAAGTCCGTGGCGGGCATTCGTTCAGAGTTTCGGCACAAAACAAATGTGATGGTTTACATGCAGTCCTGCAATGTATTCACTTAAGATACCGCAGAGGGCGCTTGCATACAAACATTTGCAAATCAAACACACCATGACACGGAGCAGAGCCAAACACACCATTTTCGAAATCACCACAACGTCACGTCAACACCACCTCCCCACTCCGTCCCTAACACAGCTCACTCCAGCCCCCCACCCACATTCGCCAACCCGACCCCGCTCCACTCCGCCAATCATTGCACGAGACCTCTCTATTTGAGGGGGATGCATGACGGAAGGGGAGTGGCGGGAAAACGTGACGAGGGAGGTGGTGGTGGCGGTGACGGACCTGATAGTCTGCGGCGCGCACAAACGCCTTATCGGCGATCACAAAGTCGAGTTTCTCCAGCGCGTGCTCCGCCAGCAGGCCCCACAGGCGGTGGTGGCTGTTGGAGTCGATGAAGCTGTAGGCGTCCTGCATGGAGCAGGTGGTGAGGAGGTTGCGGGCGTCGCGGAGGGAACGGGTGTCGTAGGTCAGCATCAGCTCGCCCTCTGGACTGTCCGGCGTCATCATGATATCATCCAGCAGTGTCGCCTTGATCTCTAAGTCTTGAAACTCGCACAAGTACGCCGACGACTGCACCGGCTCCTCCGGGTCCAGCCCCCGAAAGATGTACATCCGCGTCTTCTCCATCATCGCAAACAGCTCCGGGTTGTCGCTGGACCACCGCATGTCCCACGCGTCCTGCACAGCCAAAAGCAGCGTGGGAGGAGTTCAGTCGGAAAGCGATTATCAATTACCAGATTACATAAAATAATTAGACAGACACACACTCACAGAGAACAAAATCACACACACACACACACAACGCACGTGCGTACACACACATACACACACACACACACACACACACACACACACACACACACACACACACACACACACACACACACACACACACACACGTCCGCGCGTGCCACATCAAGCAATGAGACACGCGCACACGCGCACAGCCACACAAACATACATCGGCAAACACATACAGCCACACAAACACAAATACATACAGGTGCGTACACACACACAAACACATAAACGCACACACGCAAACAAGCGCGAGCGCACACACGCACAGCCACACACACACACAGCCACACATACACACACACGCACAAAAACACACAAACACACACACACACACACACACACACACACACACACACACACACACACACACACACACACACACACACGCGCGCGCGCGCGCGCGTGCGCATGCGCAAGAACGGGAAATCGCGTCAGGTTGACAAAAGCAACTTGCATCAGAACCCGGACTGTACATAATGCTCGAAAATGAAGGAGAATACACAAAGAAAAGAGTTTGCCCAGTTCAGGCACGTTTGAAGCCTGTCTGACTGAGGGCGAAGAGCGCAGCGAGTAATAGCATAACTGTTACTTATTCCAACGATGTCCAAAAGCCACATATCGAATTTCTCTGAGATCCTCAGTCTCAGCCAAGGATGTGAGCAGGTTAAAATTGGGTAAAGATGAGAGGCGTCGCTTTGAATCGGGGAAAAAACTAGAGTTACACACATAATACCACAAATAAAGAGGAACGGGCAATCAAGTGAGCGATGAGTTGTGAAGAAGGTAAACCCTAAAGATATTTACCGAAGACTTTCGTATCGTTAGAACTATCAAAGCCACGTTAGTTTTGAAAGGCTCGAGCAAACAACACATGAGCACTGGGAGGAGTTTGAATCATCATAGCAATAAATAGAAACACAAATATGAAATGCGGTTGCCATTGCAAACATCAGCTTTCATCGCAATTGGATCACAGTGACAAAGAAGAAACACGCATTTTGAAATAAATGACGCTGCAGTGGAAATATATCCATTATAGTTAATAAAGTAGAAGATAACATTTTTTCATCATTGGAACGAAATAATGTGTTTCCGTGCATTCGAGCGTATAATGCTCCAGACAAAACAAAAATGCAATGATATTGTCTTACCACCGCCCGCTGTTGGTGCGGTTACACTCGTACCTTGCGCTCGAACTGGAGGTGCTCGCCGCTAGTGGAAGTGGCGCCCACGCCGGTGCCGGCGACGGTGAGGTCAAAGAAAGAGAGCACCCCGTTGATGTCGATGATGGACATGCGAGTGGAGTTGCAGTTGAGCGACATCACCTGTGGTCGGCAGCGCAGGAGGTGGCGACCCTCGAGGCTGAGGTGCGGCAAGGTGTAGCGGTTCACCACGCCGCTGACGCGGCCAATCATCAGGTACTGGTCCGACGCGCAGATCGCCGAGACCGGCTCGTTGCTCGGCCCACTCGGAGCTCGCCAAGTTTCGATGTTCTGGTCCATCTGCGAGCTAGGAAGCTCGTCCACGTGGAAGATGCGCTCGCGGCCCTCTTTCCGTCGCAACCCGCCCGTCGAGTCCAGACTCGTCAATTTACTCACCAGGCTACGGTACTGCCACACGTAAACAACGTCCTCCGACGCCGCCACCACGTGGTACTTGGTCATCACCAGGAAGCGGGGCTCTACGGGGATATATTTCGAGTCCACCGGCGACCCGATCGCATTGCAGAGGATGAGGATAAACTGCGAGTCCTCATCGCTGCGCGTCGCGAGCACGCAGTACTCGCCGGCGGCGGCAATGCCGAGCAGCCGCTTGACGTACTTTACGTAACGCTCGTTGCTATTGGTGTCCCAAAACATGACGCACGCCTCCACTCGCTCCGGCTTGTTGAAAGCGTATACCAGCGTGCTGTAAGGGGGGAGGAACGAGGAGGCGGCGTTAGCGATGCGCTGGAATTACGAGCATTCGGCGGTACCGAACATTATTTTCCAACTCCTTCGCTAATTATTGTCGAACCAAGACGAACGGCATCGCCTCTTCAAAACAACAGCCACAGGCTTTGGTGGGTGCCGCTGAATATTTCACGGTTATGCTGTCGACGACTGTCAACAAGGGAGAGAGGTGAGTTCCGCACCGGTGACTACGAATCCCAAAAACAAGTTTAGGAGCCCGATTTGTAAGGTAAAGAATGTGCGTCGATTTGCATGTCAGCGGAAGATGGATTGAGCGAAGGGTTGAATCAGCCTTACTTGTTGAAGTAGCCCCACTTGTAGTCGGGGCGCACATTGGCAAAGTACACAAACGAGTCCACCGCGAGCGCGACACGCAGGCCGCCGCCCTCCCAACTGAGCGCGGAGATTCGGGAGCCGGGGACGCGGAGCGTGCGCAGGTGCTGCCCGTCGTAAGAGTAAAACTGCACCATGCACGTTTCGCGCGTCTCGCCGCTAGAGCTGGTGATAACCTGAGCAAGGGGTGGCCGCCAGACAAAAACACAATAGCCGTCAGTCAAAAACAAACAATAAAAATCTTATCGCCCCAATACTTTGAGCTGCTGCTTTCTTTGATATTAATTTGATGAGAAACTTTTTCGTATGGCACTATTCTCCTAGCCGTCATTTTGCAACAGCAGTGAAATACATTTTCCTTCCACCCCCCTGGTTCAACCCTGTCACGCCCCAAACCTTTCAGAGGCAAATGCTTGTATGAAATATAGGAAGCAACAAAGACACGTGGACAGGACAAACGCTGTGGAAGAGATATTTGAATAATTCACGCGAAGCCCTGTAAATGATGATTACGGCAATTCATTATGATTTCCTCCTACATTCTTGGTCGGCCGTCGCACCCAAAACAAACACAGACAAACAACACACACACTCACACACACACATACACACACACGCACACGCACACACACACACACACACACACACACACACACACACACAAACACACACGCTCACACCCTACTATCCCAAGTCAGCTTAAAACACTGCCCGGCTTTTTAAAGCAGGCACCACTGTTTCGGAAGATTCAGATTTTGGTAAAGGCACGAGGGACGGAGGGACGGAGGAAGGGTGTGGAGGTAGGGCACCTGGGATCCGGCCACTCCGAGAACCGAACCGTTCGTGTTCCACATCGCCCTCGTGATTTTCATCCCCGTGTCGATAAGTACCGCGTTCTCATCGTTCTCGTTGCGCATCAGCTGCATCCGCCCGTTGTCCATCGCGACGGCCAGCACAGGGCAGTTGGGCTCGCAGTAGCCCTCCAATCCATCGTACCACTCGCACGCCTGGATTGTGGCCGCCCCGTTGTACCCCTCCTGAGAGAACCAACAGCAGGCGTGAGAACCCCTCCCCTCATGTCACCCACAATACCCATACTCCCCTAACAGGTTCTCATTTCAACTTCTCCCATGCAACCCAAAAATTTTAAATCACACTATCTCATGCCATCGCCAGCTCATCCAATCAGACCAATTTCAACCTCTCTCCCCATTCCACCACAACACATCCCATCCACTCTCCACCCTCCCTCACCATACCTCAACCACCTCCCCTTCCATGTTACCCCCCCCCCCCCCCTACCTCTCTTTCCCCCTCCCTCTATTCCATCCTATCCTACCCCATCCCCTTCCCATACCTACGTCACCCTAACTCATCCAAACCCAGCCAATTCCAACCCTCTCACTCCATCCCGACCTGCCCACCCACCGTTATCCTCCACCATGAGTAAGCCTGAGAAACCCTCCCCCCATTTTACCCACCATTCCTTAACCATTCATTCTTCCCTAGCCGGTCCTCATTCCTACTCATCCCTCATGCCATCTCACTACATGCCATCAACAGCCCAATCTGATTGCATTAAACCCCCCCCTTAAGTACACCCCATTGCATCTACCCTCTCCCCTCTCACATACCTTTCCTGCTTACTCCACCCTCCTTTCCCTTTCTCTCCATCCCATCCTATCTCACTCCACCCCTCTCCGTCCCATACCTCCCCATGTCTCTCACAACGTATTACCCACCTACCTTTTTCTTCATCCACTCCAACCACTTCCACCTCCCTACCTTCCCCTCCCCTCCTTCTCAGCTCCCAACCCAACCCCCTTTTTTCCACTCAATCTCATCCCAATGCAACATATCCCTTTCCCTCTCACTCCTGTTACTCACCTACGCTTCTCCTCCTTCCAATTCTTATCAATTTCACCTCCCTCCCCTCCCTTCTCCTCCTTCCATCCCAACCCACGCCTTTTTATTCCACTCGATCGCATCCCACCACACCTTGTGCTGTCCTCTACCCTGCCCACCCAATTCCAAGAACACCCCCTCCCTCCTGTCTTCATCCCTTTTCATCCCACTCCTTCCCACCCATCGCCACTCAGTGCTTACACACAACTTTCTAACCTAACCCCTCTTCTCCAACCTTTGCGTCGTATTCCATTGCCTCGCCAGCCGCGAGTCTGCCCTTCGCTGCCAGCACCACTGTTACCGTGCTGCAGATAAATGTTTGCAGGGGGGTGAGGGGGGCACACACACCATGCAATAAAGGACGAGCTTGGAGATACTGTTGCCGTTCTGGTCGTAGATGTGGCACTCGCCCTGAGGCGAGCAGAACAGGATGAGCCTTCCGTCGGGGCTCCACACCACCAGCGCTAGGTTCATCGCCAGCTCCTTGCCCCACAGCCGGTTGCCGTCCACGGAGCCAACGATCACGGCGCCGTCCTCATAGCAGATGCAGATTTTTTGCCCGTCACTCGTCCATCGCATGCAGCGCACCACTGACTTGTTCCTGTTGTTTATCATCTCCTCGAACCACATCCCCTTGTGAAGCATCCACACGATGATGAGGCCGCTCTCATCGCTGGTGGTCAGCTTTCGGTAGTTCTCATTCCAACAGACGCAAAGCACCCCTCCGCTGTGCCCCTCCAATGTCTGATTCATTGACAAGTTACTCGATGGCGCCTGCCCCTTCTCCTTCGCCACCACGCTGCTGTCCAGCTTCAGCACCTGCCAAAACACAGCCACCACCACCAGACCAGCCCAGCCAGCCAGCCAGCCCGTCCCACGCTATCAGCTACATGCCCTGCCGTACAAGTTCCTTCTCAATGCAATGCTTATTGACAAACGGGGCGAGCGCGTGCATACCTTGAGCAGCCCGTTCTCACCACCACACGCGATCCACCCCTGCTCGCTGTTCCATGACGCACACTTGAGGATGATGTTGTTGGGGATGGCGATCTTCTTACTGCGGTTACAGAGGGGAGAAAGGCATATATGAGGGTGAGCCAAGTATAGAGAAGAGGGAGAAAAGGGCTCTGTGCGGGGGTGCGCTGGTGCTGGGCCAGTGGTTTTAGGGGGCGGAGGGTTGACTGCGGTGTTTTGTGCCCCTTCCCCTCCCTTCCATAATCCCTAAAGAGCTGGTCACTCGCACAGACCCGAGCTTCATCGAAATGGCACCATGAAAAGGCCTGACAGACTTCGTGTTCGCCGTGCGACGGACGACGAGTGACGAAGAAAGTCGCGACAGCACGAGAAGTGAAAAAGGGCTCGGGCAATAAGGAGCGTTCCAAAACCTCATCCTTTTCGAAGCGGGCTAAAGAGTGCTGCACATGAGGGAGAAGAGGGGATGTGTGGGGGAGGCGGCGTGCGATACTCGTCGTGCCGCTGGCATTTCTCGCATCGGCTCTCGTCGAGTCGTCGTTATAGCACGAAACTCGCGGCGATGAAGCGCAGCTCACCTGAGGTAGATGAACATCTTGACTTCTACTAGCAGCACGCGTGGTCACGGCGTGCTCGCTGGTGTTATTCTTCACGAAGCGAGGGGAGCTCGCCCAAGGTATGCGCGGCGTCAGCTCTGCCAGCTGGCGTATTGTTTGCAGCTCTAGTATTATCAATGTAATATTTTATTGGCAGGGGGGGAAGGGGCCGCGGGCTGGGTCCAGGTAGCACCGCGCGGCCGATGCCACCACCGGCTGCCCTGCGCACAGTCACCGACCGACACAACCTTTCAAAGTGCAAGAGGCGCTTGAAGCTTAGCTTCCTGGAAGAAAGTATGTTGTCAGGCCGTCGCCACGGCTGCTTTGCCCCCCGCCCTTGTCGACCTCCCTGAGCACTGTCGAGGGGATGTGGGTCGGTGTGGCGCTAATTATTAGGGTACAACACCAACATTCGCTAGGGTACAGGTCTAGGTCTTACCATCGCCTCTACCTACAGCAGAGCATTATGACCTCGGCATAGCGCGGGCCGCGGCCAGGCTATATGCAGGGTACGGGTACATATACCGGTTCCGCCTTCAGTTGAGCTGGTGTAGGCGTTGATGATCTGATTACAAGAAGCACTATAGAAACGTCGTGGACAAAGAAAAAAGGGCTGTGATGAGATTAAAAACATTGCAAACGCATGGTTTGCATGGAATTGTAATATGCAGTAAATATATGGTTTATGCACAATGTAGTGCTTTCCTTTTGCTGTGCTTTGGATTCCGTGATCCTCTTGTCACTCTTGCCCTCTTGTTTCCCCTCCCACTTTCCCTGTCCGTGCTCATCTGGTTCTTCTTGTAAGCAATTTTCTTAAATATATGGTGTTTCAACTGGTAGCACCCACGATTATACATATAATGCTATTGTATTGATTACACACAGGAAACCCACCTCCACACGACCTTATAGTAATACAAAAGCGCATGTTGTAAACAAGATAGACCCAAGCCGAGAAAATGACTAGACAAAATCCATCACAAGGAGCAAAAATGGTAAATTAAAAAAATTGCAGCATTTAGCTGGTAAATAGCTTGACAAAGAAACATGGAAAGCGTTCATCACCCGCATATGTAAAATGATTTCCCACAACCTTCCGGTGCAGTAGCAAAGACCCATTGAAGCGCGATGTGAGGAGCATCCAACAAGCGTTATTCATGAATGGGATTCTCCAAGGACATGGCCGGAAAACATGTCCGCAAATGAGTCTCGTTGACCAAAAAAACGAATGGTTTGCTACGACCGAGAGGCTGGCTATACTCATGCTGCGAGCCGCGTATAATGGGGCCCCAAGAAACATTAAATGTCGGAATCGCTCGCGCCGAACTACCGTCAAAACTATTGTGCTTATATATGCATGAGCCCGCCGGCGGGCCATGGGAGACGAACGATGACTTACCTCTACCACAAATGGATAGCAGTTATTACGATCATCATGGGCCAATAAGCGGTTACGTATTTGGTTTGACAAAATGCTACTCTATATCCCGATCATAGTGACACAATCCACTGACATTGGCATTGTTACACAAAATGTACCGGCTAACCACTTGATGTCTCTCGGCTTTCTCGTACATATACTTAGGTTTACGGGTTTAGGTTATAACCCCATAAACCCCAAGTATATGGAGATGTTGCCACCACCGCCAATGATTGAGTTGGCGACATCGTTGCGACAGAGCTACGTCCTACTAAAAAGCAATATCAAACTATGTGCGAGCATCATACGTACCTCAACACAATCATCGGTTAGCGGTTGATGTGGTTTAAATTTTTCTCTTTATATCCGGTATTGAAGACCGGGGTAAGTAATAGCTTCCGTGGGAAATTCAACTTTCCAGTAGATCGCGACACATACATCCATGATGAAGGATGTTGCCGCCGGCACCACTAATACAACGCCCCACCCTCCCCAACAAACTACCAACATTTCGACGACCCTTTGAAAATATGATCTCTATACGTCTAGGGCCGTGCAAGCTTGACCTCGGTGTTGTTGGCAACAAACCGACCTACGCCATATATTGGCCTACTTCTCCCATGTCCCTCCTATTCGCGGTGAACAAAACCCATGTAGTTACCATCCACCTTTAACCCCAGCCGGTAAACCTAACGTCCCTCCGCATACACCACATTACCCAAACCACTACGGCCCTTAACCGGACATACCTCACCCAAGGTGCGATTTAGGAAGTTGTTTGGTTACCAGAGACCGCCCCGCCCCGGAGAAGGTCCGCCCTTCGAGCCGCCACCACCCCAATGACACACACAAGTTTGATTTTGCTGCGTCTCATTGGACGCGCACGATTCTAGCATGAACGGAGGCTTCAAGTCCACAACAACTATCATTGACGATCAACACCGCTTTCTTAACACGGCATCTCCAAGCTTTATCACAATCACCACCGAAGACAAGTCAGACCCTCTACGGCCCAAACTAACCCGCACGATCAACTCATGTCGACCAAGGTATAGCTCCTACCCCGGTCGATATCAGCGGCCTCAGCCGAGGACGCATCGGTCGATATAGAGGGAGACCCCCACCCTCGGCCACCACAACCACAACACGACTACCCCACGGACGTGCACCCTAAGAGGACGACATGCATGTAAGAGGTACGCCAATAAGGTAGAACCCGGTTGTCCATGACTATCGGAATCGGGAACGGATAGTTACACGTAGGTCGTGCCGCCCCCCTTGTGGGTGACTAGAGAAGTGAGAAGAGAGACATTGCGGCCGGCGAAGGCACCGGCAGGGCCGGCTGACCGCCATTGATAGGGAATAGAGTACCGCTAATAGCACAACACTAAGTAGTAAGGATGACAAATAGCTACCGTGTACATAAGCACTAGGCAACGGGATGCTAGTGCTAACACCCCCACTCAAGGTAGCCGAGGTCTTGACGTCATCCTAGCTTGCGTCGAGGAAGGTGCTATCTTGGTCGAAGGTGTAGTGCTTGTAGCGTGTGTCTCACGCCGAGTAGGTGTAGCGACATGCGCTCACAAGAACGTGCCTCTACCGGCGAGTTGCCGATAAGAAGCGGTTCCAAATGTAATGCGTAATGTACTAGTCTGACATGTAGCGGGAAAAACTGTCCACGGGCGAATTAGCCGACGCATGAGTGTTAGAACTAGCATCCCGTTGCCTAGTGCTTATGTGCAAGGTAGCGAGTATCTGGGTTGCACGCTCTTCTCCTACTTGGGGCTGCCGTATTTCGGAGGTCTGACTATCCCGGGTAACGTTGTGGAGGGCCCATAACTTGTTGGAGTTTGGAAGGTATGGTTACACGGGATGTCTAGCCGGCCCCGCGAGGGGGCCAACAGCGGAGACAAAGGAAGTGAAAAGAGAGAGATGGCGGCCGGCAAAGGCACCGGCAGGGCCGGCCGGCCGCCACTAACGGGGAAATAGAGTACCGCTACAAGTAGGAGAAGAGCGTGCAACCCAGATACTCGCTATGAAGTCAACACCGACGCTAGCCACCCAAGGTCCTCTGTGGCCGCCCTAGGCTAGCAGTACCGCCTCCGCCACCCAAGGAGAAGAGCGTGCAACCTGGATACTCGCTTGAACTACCACTACCGACACCAGCCGCCCATGGTCACATATGGCCGCCCTAGGTTGGTTGTCTACACCACCCTGCTCACAGCTCACCGATGCTATCGACCGGATCTAGTTTCAAAATCAAATTCAAACCGATTCGCGAAAATTCGGCCCGCGCGTACTTTAAATAGTACTGTTTTTGTTTTTTCCCGAGGCAACGCCGCAACGCTCATCTGACAAAGCGAGGTTCTAACCTTGCCCACGGCGAAGGGGGGGGAGTCGACACGATAGCGCCCGACTATTCTTTTCGAGTGCCTACACACTTGTGGCAGCCCTGTTGGCTTTTCCCCGTCCTCGCCGGTCGCTCTCATGCGATAGCTAATTCGCCCGTGGACGGTTTTCCCGCTACATGTCAGACTAGTACATTAAGCAGTACATTTGGACCAGTTTATTGTCGGCAACTCGCCGGTAGCATCCCGTTCCTATGAGCACCTGTAGCGCCACCTACCCGGCCTGAGATACCGCTACCCGAACAACGCCTACGACCAAGATGACTCCTTCCTTGAAGACAAGCAAAGGCGACGACAAGACCTAAGCTACCTTGAGGGGGAGTGCTAAAACTAGCATTGCATTACCTAGTGCTTATGTACAAGGTAGCTAGTCCTTATCTTAGTACTTAGTGTTGTACTAATAGCGGTACTCTATTTCCCCGTTAGTGGCGGTCGGCCGGCCCTGCCGGTGCCTTTGCCGGCCGCCATCTCTCTCTTTTCACTTCCTTTGTCTCCACTGATGGCCCCCTGGCGGGGCCGGCTAGACATCCCGTGTAACCATACCTTCCAAACTCCAACAATGAGAGCGACCGGCGAGGAAGAAGCAAAGCCAACAGGGTTGTTAGGAGCGTGTAGACACGCAAAAGCATAGACATGCGATCCTCGAGTTGACTCCCCCCTTTCGCCGTGGGAAAGGCAAGCTCCCCGCTAAGTAAGGTGAGCGACGCGGCATTATTGCCTCGGGAAAAATAATAGCCGTACTAATTAAAGTACGCACGGGCCGAATTTTCGCGGGTCGGTCTTAAACAACCAGATCCGGTCGAGAGCATCGGTCGGCTGAAGGCTAGGTGAGGCTGAAAGCTTGGTGGGGCGAGCGTGGCGCCGGGTGCTTTAAACACGCTCTTCTCCTATTTACGTGGGAGATGGTAGAACAGTCGCGGAGAACCAGCTCGAAGGCGAAGCGTGGTGTTGGTTGGGCGATGAATCACTAGCGTGGCGCCGAGCGCTTTACACACGCTCTACTTTTTTTTACGTGGGAAAAAGTAGGGCGGGCGTGGAGCCGAGCGCTTTACACACGCTCTTCTCTAGTGTAACTTGGTGGAGGGCCTAGAACCTGTCGGAATCGGGAACGGATAGTTACACGTAGGTCGTGCTGCCCCACAAGAGGGCCGGATGTGGTGACTAGAGAAGTGAGAAGAGAGAGATGGCGGCCGGCGAAGGCATCGGCAAGGCCGGCCGACTGCCACTAATAGGGAATGGAATACCGCTAATAGCACAACACTAAGTACTAGGATGATAAATCGCTACCTTGCACATAAGCACTAGGCAACGGGATGCTAGTTCTAACAAAGACAAGGGTATATTATACAGAGAGTGGATCCGGACCCTTCCGAGGAAGCATGCCATAATTTTAAAATCGGAAACTACCACGAATTGCGCACGAATAGCACACGCATTGTGTCGAATCCACTTAGATTCGTAGATTCGAGCCCTACTATTTTTGCCGGATCCACTCCCTAGTATTATACACATATCCCCACTCCCAAGACATAGTAGAGATTGGCCCCCATCCAGCGGAGCGTGTTGTAAGTAATACCGTATACGTATTAGTTGCATATAGCTACTGTAAGCTACTCTAGATATGATTAGTACATGTCTAGATCGGACATACCGATAAACTGTTTGACTCGGTACAGAGTTGTCGCTAGGCTACAGCTCTCTCACTTATGTTGTCCCGACACCACGCATGTAGGCTGGTTGTCGCCGTAACTGTTCCGTTTGCGGGACTCTGACTGTAACTACGTTTGCGTAAGTTATCTTCCACACTAACTGTGTTTGCATGGTTCAATAGGTTATGGGCCCCCGCCTCACGTCACTCATGCGCGACAACCTGGTTCGGCGAGCTGCGATCGACAGCTCTCCCTCAGAAGGCAAGTTTATCTAGACACCTAGTACTTTCAACTTGTAGTCGGCGGTATCGCCAGTATAAACTGCAATTTAAAACCCGCCACCACCCCTCTTAAGTCAGCCACCCGACGGAGATAGCCAGCCACCCACACCGACGCACTCGTCGTGTGTGGACAGGGTGCACACAGGTCCAAGCTGGAGAACGGGGGGGTGCACCATCGGGTGAATACGCATCCACAGGTTGCACGACAGCCGTAGCTTACCTTTTTATTTTTATATTCTCATAGCGAATCAGCCACCAGCGCAGCGCTCCACCTGTCCTGGCCTTGGCCTCAATTTGTGCCCCACAATGGGTGGAGGATACAAAGAAGGGGCTCTGAGACACCCCGGGGCTACAGGCCGAGGGGTCGGCGGGCATCAGGCCGTCTCTTTGCAAACCGCTGTTAGGCACGAGTCCGGCTAGCGGTTTTTACCGCTGCCTGTTTTTTATTCCGCTCTTTCCTTTTCGCCCTCTGTCGAAATGGCGCCGAAAACCCCGCCTGTTTTACCTCCTGACTCCCCTGAGTCAGGCTCTCACCAGAGCACCCTCGATCACCCCCCGGATACTCTCGCACTGCTCGTTGCGCAAGTGGCGCAGTTAATAGCTCGCCTCGACTCGCAGTCGACCGAGGGTGCTGTTGCTGCTGCGGGTGCTAATCCGCACCCCCATGTAGCTCAGCGCCGCCACGATGCTCACATCGAACCCGTCCGGGACAGCCACGACGGCCACACCCTCCACCTGCTTGACCATCCCCACCATGGTTACGTTCCCCCGGACGCAGAAACATACTTTGCTGCTGCTACTCCTGCAGCTCCTGTTGGCAACCCCACAGTCGCACAACGCCGTCACGATGCGCCCCGCGAGCCCTCGCGTGCCGACGCGCACCACGACCCCTCGCGTCACGCCATCCTTGTTGATCACCGGTCCTCAAGTTTGACTCAGACTCTGTGGTCCAGGCCCCCCCCCAACGTCAACGCGCTGGACTGGACTACACGGAGACCTTCTCCCCGGTCATCCGCATGGCCAGCCTGCGTCTCTTCCTAATCATCGCAGCCGTCCGCGACCTTGAACTCTGCCAGCTTGACATCGACACAGCGTTTCTCTACGCCCCCATCCGGGAGGATGTGTACATCCGCCAGCCCCTCGGCTTCACCGATGGAACGTCCAAGGTTTGCCACCTCAAGCGTTGCCTCTACGGCCTTAAGCAGTCCCCCCGCGAGTTCAACATGCTACTTCGTGCGTGGCTCGTCGACCATGGATGGCAACAATGCGTCTCCGACCCGTGCATCTACATCTTTCGCACCGGCCACGTCTTCGCCATGATCGCGTTGTACGTTGATGACATTCCCGCGGCCTGCAATGATGCCACCTGGCTCGCATCGTTCAAAGCCCAACTCGGAGCACGGTTCAAGATCAAGGACCTAGGCGACCTCTCCCAACTCCTCGGCATGCACATTACCCGCGATCGCTCCACGCGCACAATCTCGCTGGACCAGTCCAAGTACCTGCGCGACATCCTCGCCAAGTACGGCATGTCCGACTCTAAGCCGTCGTCCCTTCCGATGGACCCGGGCTTCCTCGCCGGCCTTGCACACTTGAACTCGCCCTCTCTCACAGGAGTGGCCAAGGACGTCTACCCCAGCCACCTAGGCAGCCTCCAGTACGCCGCCGTTTGTACACGCCCCGATGTCTCCACGGCGTTGGGCAGAGCTCTGCCCAAGCCTCGCCCACCGAGGCCCACTTGCAGGCTCTGAAAAAGGTCCTCCGCTACCTCCATGGCACCATCGACATGCGCCTGACGTTGGGGGGGGACTGGACCACAGCCTCCAACTCACAGGCTTTGCCGACGCTGATTGGGCCAACGACAGCAGCACCCGCAAGTCTCGCTCCGGCTATCTCTTCACCCTCGGACGCGGGCCAGTCAGTTACAAGTCCAAACAACAGACTTGTGTGGCTCAATCCACGTGTGAAGCCGAGTACTACTCTGCGGCCGACGCCACCAAGGAGGGACTCCACCTCCGACAACTCCTAGGGGAAATCTTCAACTCCCCCATCACCGAAACCACCACCATCTGGGAGGACAACCAAAGCGCCATTGCATACTCCCAGAATGCCTTGGTCAGCGAGAAGACTAAGCACATCGGTCTGAAGTGGCACTTCCTCAAAGACCACGTGGAGCAGGGAACCATCAAGTTGAGGTACCTCCCCACTGACTAGATGATGGCTGACATGCTCACCAAACCCCTCCCAGGACCTGCACTAGCAAGACACCGAAGTGCGATCCTTGGAGGGCAAGACCCAATGCAACGCTTCATCCCGTAGCTACCTTCAGGGGGGGTGTTGGAAGTAATACCGTATACGTATTAGTTGCAGATAGCTACTATAAGCTACTCTACATATGATTAGTACATGTCTAGATCGGACATACCGATAAACTGTTTGACTCGGTACAAAGCTGTCGCTAGCTAGGCTACAGCTCTCTCACTTCTGTTGTCCCGACACCACGCCTGTAGGCTGGTTGTCGCCGTAACTGTTCCGTTTGCGGGACTTTGATTGTAACTACGTTTGTGTAAGTTATCTATCTTCCACACTAACTGTGTTTGCATGGTTCAATAGAGCCGTCATCGTTATGTTTGTCTCTCGAACCAACCACCTTCACCAATTGTTTCTACTACACGAAAATACCCCCTAACCTTCGAAGAGGAATTCGACAACCTTAATACTCGCGAATATCTGGCTCGGTCTCAAAAATGAATAACATCCCCTATGGCGTTCTTGATGCAACCTATACCCCGGTACAACAATCCATGCACAAAATAGAGTTATGCATGTGGGGTGTCTACTTAAACACACGGCTCTTCTCAACGATCATCAAATCCCGTAAACGCCCTATGTGGCAGTTTGCTAGAGTGCATACTGCGTAATAATGATCACGACTGATGCATAACGAATATACGCGAAGTGTGACTGTTTTGCGATGTAGTTTATTGTAATTAAAAAATGAGTTGTCTCCTCCCTCCACTGTTGTGGCTTGCGTAGCTCAACTTAGCTCGCCGTCACTTGAAGCGTCACGCGATCCTCAGAAAAAGCATCGCATGAGACGTGTTTGTGTTTGTGTTGCCTCGGACACTAGCACCTCATGATCCGGTAGGTGCGCCTCGATGCTTAGTTAATCTCGCCAAATGTACGCTAGTATTTTGCTTGTGAACTGAGCTAATTATAGTGGATGCACAACTGCGGGTGCACACTTCCTCGGAAGTGCGGGTTGCAGTTGGTAGCATGACTATACGAGTCCTACAATCAAGTGAATCGCGTCATGAATGTAGTCGTCGCGCTCGTACTCTCCCCCTCTAGACAAGACGAAGATCAGCCCCATGCCAACTATATATATGATTAGCCTCAGACTAATCGCATTAGTAGGTCTTTGGCTCCATTTGTGAAGTTTACGCCATTTGTGAGAAAGGAATTCAAGCAAAGTGCGATGTCCTCACAAAGTCAAAATGCGATTGGTTGGCAATAAACTGTGGTCATTCATGTCAGTCGTCCAAAAATGTTGTCCCGCTATATTACATTGGAATGTATCCAATCGATGCCAACCAACATGTGGACTTTGCTCGTCTTTAAAGTCATGGTTATAAAATCGTAAATATTGTCTACGGTGTCATGGATGAAGAGTGTCGATTTGCACATGGGTGCTATTGGCAACGTCGTGCTCGTCGTCGTCTTTAAGAGTCGCGACATAAACAAATGGTCGTAGAGTAGCATTACGATGAGGGCAGAGATTGTTGACGTGAAACAAAGGATGTAAGCGTAAAAAATAAGATGGTATTTCCAACTTGTAACTATCCGCGCAGGTATTTTCAAGTGATATAAACGGTAGTTGCAACTGTTTGTCTTTGAGCTTATTACGGTTGAGTTGGCCACGTAGAAACTAACCTTTTGTAACAACCGAAGCCTTCCCACCCTATGCAAACTTAGGAGCAGCCGACAAATGTGAATCAACTTGCATCTTGTCTTTGTGCAGACGTAACACATACATAACCAGCTCGTGCGCCTCGCGTAAGGAATGTAAGCGCTGCCGAGCAACAATTGGCATTGGGATAGACGGTCGTGTATGTAACATGAGATCTTGAGGTTCTTCATAAGAGAAGCCAAAATCAGTCGCCTCAAACGGATTATGTTCAATACCAATAGCTCGATTAGCATTCTAGACATACACTCCTTGGGGAAGCCAAGCACTCCAATCACTCCCATCGTAACATACAACACACGTGTATGTGGCGAGTATTATCATGGTGCGGTGTATATGACTGTAGAACTCGTACGTATCGCTAGTAGTTGCATTCCATATCCTCTCCGAGGAATTGTACACCCGCAGTTGCATATAGCAATTGTAGTTAGCCCAAATCGCCAATAAAATGCGAGTGTGCTTACTGTTCAGATTGTCTTAGCGTCAAGACGCGCCGGATCACGGCTCTCCGAGGCAACAACAACACGTGACAAGAGGCGGGCTTCCGAGGGTCGCGTGACGCTTCAAGACTGAAGGCGAGCTATTCGCTCCCCCACGGCTTGTGCTTCTTGCTATACCTCGGTTCAAGCTATGCGGGGTGAATTCGGGTCAGCAGGTGCTGACATGTTGGATGACGCGTGGGCCACTGTATTTGCTGACCACATTGCTCTATGCCGCGGAGATGCTTCGGTCTATACCGCTCACTTTTGTTTAGTGACGGCCCTTGCGGACATCATCTCCGAGGTTCGTGGCAAGCTCGGGGTTCGCGTCGAAGTTCTCACGGACCCCACGATGTTAGTTAAACTCCCCAACGGCAACAACGCCCTCCATGCGGATGTGGGTGTCTTGCACTACTACGGCATCCGAGGCTCAAAAATTGCCCTTGATGTCGGGGGTTGTGGGTTGTTCGGGAGCTCTAGCCCCCGTCTCCCGAAGTCGCGCTAAGCCGTGCTGAGAAGACCAAGTTCGAGAAGTATTTAGAGGGGGTGAGGAGACGCCCCGACATCCGCCTCGTTCCGTTTGAAATTACGGAATTTAATGCTCTTGGCGACCACGCCACGGCTTTTTCGTTAGATCTGGCCACGCAAGAGGAAGACGCCTCTAAAGGGATGCATGTGGGCATGTTGTAATCCAAACCTGCATCTTTTGGGTCTTTACTCGGTTGTTATCTTTCAAATACACAACCCGTGTATGCGGCGTGAACTCCCATACTCCATTCAACACACATGGAGGCCAAGCAAACCTCGCGCATTCAACACGGCATCGATCTACGCCTCCGAACTCCCTCCAACAAGTCCCCCAAATATTGCTAATTGGCTCACTGGTGAGCAACATACAACTTATTGGTACGAGCGCTTGCGCAATGCCCGAGCGTGACGCTTAGAACGACCTGTGTAGTTATTTACGCAATATCCGCCGCCATGAGAATTTATGGGCTTAATTCGACAAATTCGTCCGCCAACACTCGCTTTAAGCTCACGTCTTACCATGCCAAATGACGGATAGCTGCTTGCTTAACTTCCCTTGGGCGCGCGGCTTAACTTCACTTGGGTGCCACCTGGGTGTCGTCATGCTTGACGTGGTAAGAGAGGCATGATGTTCTTGACTAGCTTTTGAACAACATAGCGCACGTCCAGACTTTTGTTGAGGAGTGTACGAGACGGAAAAAGCCCGAGCTATATATATTCCGAAGCAACTATAAACCCCACCTGGGCTGGCAGCCCAGCAAACCATCAACCGTGGCTGCCAGCAGACATAAAGACTGCAGACATAAATACTGGTCGTCACAAAGGCTGCTGACATTAAAAACGCTCACCAGCTCGGGCGAAAACCAAGCAAGGATAATGGCTGTGGCTTTGTACACAAATGCGACGCTAGTTCACACGAACGGGGGGCTATTGGGCCGACAGTGCCCCAGGGGGGCAAGATACGGTTCTGTCTGTAAGCGGCCGCTATCTGCTCGAGTCCTCAGCGCCGTCGACGGCAGAGCATCGGTCGTGGAAGTGGAAGTAAAAGAGAGCGGGTTGAGCGGCGCTGGACTTGGCGTCTTCGCGCTCCGGGACTTCGAAGCCGGCAGCCAGCTTACGCAGTATGCAGGTGAGGCGGAGCCGCCAGAGACGCCGCCCCGGGACGGGCTAATAACAATGGATATACTCGCCGAACGCTGCCTCGCCCGAGCTCGCGAATACAGCCTTGAGTTGGACGATGGCCGCACACTCGTGGGTGCCACCGAATCCAGCGACCCTTTCCGCGTGGGACATATGGTGAACGACGCAGGATGTATTACAGCGGGGGCGTCGTTTGCGATGGGCGCGGCGGGTGCGCTGGAGGCCTACATCAGCGCCATCATGGATGGGTACGACATTGTGGATATATATTTGCTAATCAATCTGGCATATTATTAGTAATGGTGTCTTATATTTATAAATGTCTTATTTGAACTGACGTTAGACGACGTCTTTCGTTGCGTGTCGACGGAAAGTGAGGCGTGTGGCGAACCCGAACGGGCGTTTACCATAGGTGTGGTCGTAAACAAGCCGACTAAGTAACGATGCGTGCGTATGTCCCCACTTCTACAGCGCCAACGTTCGACTGGAGGTGGGCGGAGGGCGAGGGGACGCGGTCGCTGCACGCGCCATCCGTGCCGGTGAAGAGCTGCTCACCTCCTACTCCTCACCCTGGTGGCTAGCCAAACTGGGCGTAGAGCTACAGTGGCGCGCCCGGCGGGCCGCATCACAGGACGACGCCACCTCCGCGCAGGCGGCGTGGGAGCTTCTAGAGGAGTTTGAGATGGCGTCAGCGATGTACGCCCCGCTCGAGCTCGAAGCGCTTCGTGACGTCGGCCTGTTTTCTGGCGAGGTGGGGGCGGGGGCGCAGCTCTCGCCATATGTTCGACCTCCTTCACCTGAGCTCGATGAGACGACACCGGTTGGGCAACGGCTTTCCGTGGCTGCTATGCAATGGAAGGCGACGAGTGCGCCGATGCGACGTCGGCTCATCCGAAAGTACGGCTTAGAGGAATGATGTTGATGTGTTTTCAGAGCGGAAACGCCGAGATCCGGAGACAGGTTATTCTGCACGAAATGAGGAGCGGCGTCGAAGTCGCGCCTTTAGAGTTCACTAGTTCAGGCCGCCGTGTGAGGACGGCAACACCGAGCTGTAATTACGTACCCAACTCGACAAGTCGACAGCGCCACGCGATGGGTCGTCGTCGTGCCAGTCTGCATCTTTTTAATTGCTGGGGCGGGAGCAAGAATTGTTTGACTGAATTTGAGCACTAGGTAGCAATAAATTACCAGTCATCCGCCGCCGCGAAGGAATTAGGGCATCGCATTTTGAAAATGTGCTTTACTTGCCGAAAACGTCCGGCAAAATTGGTCGTGGGGGCGTGCGGGAGATTTTTTAAGCCCATATATACATATTATGTATGATACACAAATGTTACCGCCACCCAAGTACAAAACCCATGGTTTATAAACGGGAGCATTAACAAACAGGGGATGCAAAATCCCCTTTCGCAAACACGCTACCCCATTTACAGAGGTAGGGTGCACCAACAACCCCATTTATACAAGCTGGTGATATGCGTGTTCCCGCCTGTTCACGTAAATAGAAAGTCCTACAGTGTACAAACGAGGGTAAACAGAAAGTCCTCAATTTGTAAACTACAGGGGCTACAAATTGCACCTATTTACAAACAGGGGGCATCAAAACAGCCGTTTGCAAACGGGGGGCCGTCTTCGCGCAACCATTGAGTACCCGGTTTACAAATAGGTGATCGTGAGTATCTTGTATCGCTGAGATCCACATTGAGCTGTACTTGTGGAAGGATTTACTGGTCAGATTGTTTTAAATCTAGAGGTTTGCAAACCCAACTCCCATGTGTACGGGACAGTGCCCCCGCGGCCACTGTTAACGTTAGTAAGGGCGCGTCGTACCTCTAGGACAACCAACTTGTCGTATTGGCACTAGGGCGCAGCCAACGACAAGATGACTTCCCCAACGGTCACGTCTAACTAGCCCTCGCCTCATAAGCCGGCACTAGCTAAGAGCATGGCACTCTATTCTTTCGCGCTCAACCAATCTAGGCTTCGCGCGAACCGAGTCTCGACTCTCGTAGTCGAGTAGGGTGTCGGTTTTACATCACGTCCCATGCGCACTCGAGCGTCACGCGACACTTTCCCTCGTTCAGCTACGCAACCACGTATCATACATCATGAGCATTCTACTTCCACGCCGGGGGCCGACGCTCACGCCGCCTCGATTGAGTAACGCACAACCGAACAGATTTGTATAGGCGTTTCGGCTTTGGAACAAGGGATCACTAACTAGTTTTTGGCGGCTAACGTTGCCTTGCTAGCACATCTCGAGGCACCAATAGCCGCACCCGCTACTACGAGCCAATACTAGTCCATTCCCCCCGACGCGACACCAGCGACGGAGGGTGGTAAGGAGGCCCATGGGCCGCCTATCGACTTGTTTGACGACGAACCCGAACCAACCGCGTCCGAGTTAGTCGACTTCGTCTATTGCGGCCAAGTCATCCATGCCGGCCTCGAACGCCCCCCACGCGACGTCGAGGAACCCCGCATGGCCGCCTCTGAACACTAACATACGACAATGCATGCGCCCTTAGCGAAAAGAAGACACAATTAGCCTACGACGAGAACGTCCACATCGACAGCTGCGCCAACGCGGCAATTAGCGAGGGCTTGGACGCACTGCCGAACGGACCACCTCTATCGCCAGAGCAGGCACCGGCGGTTGCCCTTATGAGAGCGGGTAATCGCACCCACACAGCGACGGCGGAGGCCATACGTGTTCGATTGGGCTTCATCTGCCTCACTAAAGGCGGACAAGCGAGCACGGATGCGAATCGCGCCTTCGCCAATCTCGCGCACGAACGTTTCTGCCGCCCACGACCTACCGCGGTTTCGGGCCCACTTGATGTGCTCGCCACGCCTTCGTCGATTGCACTTTAGAGGTCAACCTACAATCCACCGGCACGGCGGCTGCTAGGGTTGTGTTCGCCAGAGTCACCCGTGACATGCCCCAAGGTCCATACGACAGAGCCCGCAAAGCGGCTGCCGACAAACGCAAGGCATCAGCTGTTGCCGCAGCAGCCCAAGCCAACCCATTCGCCAAGACCACCGACAAGACGCGGCCACCACCAAAAAAATGATGGTGTGGCCCGCCGCGCCGATTCGTGCCCCCCCCCCATCTAACTTCATGCGACATCGCGTGCGGCGCAGATGGCGGGAGTGGGAGCGCATCGGCGCGAGCGGCCAAGTCGTACACTAGATCCGCCATGGCGTCCGCGTCAAGTTCAAGCACGGTGTGCGCCCATGCCCGTTAAACCATGGCATCTCAATGCATAACGCTAAACCGGCGCATCTCGAGTTCCTAGATACAAAACTACCGCGCTTCGAGGCATGCACAACGTAAGAGCGCTCACACAACCCGCGCCACGTGTCTCGCATGTTCCTTGTTCCCAAGCCCGGCACGAGCCACTGCCGGTTAATTATCGATCTCCGCGAGATCAACCGATAATGTTCAGAGTTCAACATGACATGCGAGACCTTGAAGCACTTGCGACACTTCTCCCGCCCGGGCGACAACTTCGTCTCCCTGGACCGGACGGACGGGTACTACACCTTTGGCATCCGGGAGGAAGACAACGACTACTTCACGGTCAATTACCGTGGCACCATGTGGCGGCTCGCTTTCTTTCCGATGAGATAGTCGGGGTGGCATATAGCTTCTACAAACTCACACACGTGTTCACCAACTACCTCCGACGCCCACCACTACCTTCTCTAGTGACTGCCCTGACGTCGGGACGCCCGTCTAAACGATTTTTACACAACGCCCGCTGGCGCGGCATTCGCATGGTGCCCTATATGGACGACTTCAGGTTCCTCGCCGACTCCTACGACGCCACGGTACTCCTTCGCCAACTCGTCGATTCCTTGGTCGCACGTCTAGGGCTCCTACGGAACCCCCAAAAAGGTCTTTGGACGCCTACCCAAGTCGGCTACCACCTTGGCCTCACCATCGACTTCAACCGAGGCGAATTTTGCGCCCCACAGGACAAGCTACACGTGATAGCCCAAGAAACATCCTCTTGACTTGGCAGCGCGGCCTAAAATGCTCGATGGATACCAGTGCGACTTCTTGCGGCATTCGCCGGGAAGGCCGAGTTCCTCTGCCACGCCATCGCGCCGGCTCGTTTATTTTTGCGCGCACTACACGACGTCCTAGCCACACGCCGTGGCTGGGGAGGACGCGTCCAACTCACGCACCATGTACGTCGCGACCTCGAGTTGTGGCGAACAGTTCCCACACATAACAACGGCCGCTTCATGTACAAGACCCTCGAGACTGCCTACCTCCACGCCGACTCGAGCGACTACGGATGTGGCGCTGTCCTTAACGACATCCCCAAGCTCCAGGCACGCAGGTTTTTGGGCGCACACGACCGCCAACAACACATTATATGGAAAGAACTACGCGCAGTCCAACATGCGATCGAGTCTTCCCCCTCTCAACTACATGGCCGCAACGTTCCCCTACACGAGGACAACACTGCCGTGGTCGTTACCTTTACCAAGCTAACTACCCGCCACGTACCATGATGACCGAGCTTCGACGTCTTTGGTACTTTCTCGACAACAACGACATCCGCACCCTGCTACATCCGGTCCGCAGCAAATATGTATATATGGGGAACTCCTCGCCAACACTAGGCGCGGGCTCGAGATGCAACAACAACGTCTAACGTCTCGTCCCTTCCGACACCAAAATGACTAGACTACCACTACCAGCCCCGGTCGCCCTCGGCATTTTCCTGTCCGCTCCCGGCCTCCGTGACAGCTTGGAATGGACGCCTGCGTCCCTACCTTTGATAAAAAAAATTCGTGCCTCGCTAGCGGTTTACGTCAATTACACTTTTTTCTGCCGCGCCGAAACCGCCGCTTGCTGCCTCACCGGAGACCTCGCCGTGGACCGTCCCTCTCGACAAATTTTTTCTCTTTGTGCGCAAGTCCAAAGGGGACCATCGCCGCGACACACGCGACAAATTCGTATTGGTCGTCCCAATCCTTGCCCACCCCGTGCTGGCGGACCAGCTAGACTACTACCTCCGCCATCGTACCGCCTTATGTCCAAAATTGACACGCCTTCTAATAGCTTTGCTGGGCTGCCTTTAGATTTTGCCTTCTAGCTTGACGATCAATATGTCGCTTTGTCGGTTTTGTTGTTCTCACACTTTTCCCTTCATGGTGACACAATCGCTACTTGTCGCTAAGTTATCTCAAAGGAGCCGGCGGTGCCCATGCTGCCCAACGGTCAATGTGACAAAAGAACTTGCATACGCTATTCCCAATGCTCGCACTAGTGCATGGTTTAAATATGTCAACATAACATCTATTCTACCCATTGCTTGAGTGCTTGTAATTGTAATTGTATCACAACAACATCGGTAGATTGGACCGAGTGATGTCTAACGGCCATCAATACTCTGCCATCTAGGACACTCAATAGAACGATTGGATCGGGTACTCTTGGACTAGGCACACCTACCGACACACCTATCTACAATGTGTGCCGACGTTCCTCCGAGATTAAAAACTATAGGCAGCCGCAGTAATTGCCACAATCCCCCCCCCCCCCCCCCCCCCCCCCCGCCTAAGGAGTAACAACATAAATAATCATGCAATCAAGAAACGATATCAAAAAATATATCCACTTGTCAAGATTGCAAAATGAACTGGTGCTCGACCTTCACGATGCACGGCCCGCTCCCACCGAACCGGGGTGCTGACCGGCCTAGGCCGATCGGCGTTCGAGAGGGTCGACGGGCCAACCTAATCTAGCTCCAGCGTGACTTTGGTCTTGCTGGAGAAAGAGGAGGGGAAAGGCTAGCGAAGAAACCCTCCTCACGCTGTCGCTCCCCGATCCCGCCGTCGCATCCCGTAAGCCCCGCTCCAAGGTCGTAGCCGCTCCTCCCGTGGCGACTTACCTACTAGTCAAGGTTCCCCGTAACCTCGAGGGCATGGGGGGGGGGGGGGGGGGGGGGGGGGGGGGGGGGGGGGGGGGGGGCGAGACAGCCAAATAGGAAAAGCTAGCGCTCATGCCGCCGCGCTGAAAATTTTATCCGGCCATTTCCCCGCTTTTTTATGCTAGTACCCGGGTACTTGTCTGGAAAAGCAGCCTGCGAGCGTACCCTCCACCCACCGTTTGCGCGTCCATCGAGCACCCTTGTTTCGATTGCGAGCCTGCGCGCTTATCCGGGCTCGCACTCTCTAATATTAGGTGTGCCTAGCGAAAGTAAGTAGCGGTGGAGCAGTGCACTTTCGCAATGGTCGGATCCAAAGAGGCCGCGGGGGTGCGGAAATAATTGAAACCCTCCGTATCGGGTCTTCCGGCGGCGGCTCATCCTCACAAACGCCCCGCCGCCAGACCTCGCCGCTCCTCCCGTCACGATAGTCCTCCTCGTTGTTGATGTCGTGCTGCCCCCTTTCCTGCGCCCACCACGGATAAATGAGGGGACGCCGACGGGCATGCGAGCGGCCGAGCGCATCCCCTCCAAGGCCGCCGCCGTTGCGCCGCCGGCGGGCGCCTAAGTGATTGTATTTTACTAATATGGGGCGTTCGTCTGCCTTGTTTATCATCCCTCACCCCCTTATTCTCGTACTACGTACCTCGCATGTTGGCCGGTTAGTCCGGAAACCATCCGCTCATGTCTGTTATTCCTTTCATCATTTTACCCGTGGGGGTGATTGTTGTTGCCTTACTTGTCCCAATGGACACAAACCCGACCGCACGGAACAGTTTCGGCATTGTTTCGTCCGAGAATTACATTATGTTTATAAATGCTCGTATGTAGCACTTCGGGCGAACATGCACAAGAACTTTGTTTGGTATTTGCTTTTGACCACAACTCTGCAACTTTGTAAGTCTAGAAGTGTCATGCTCACATACCCAAACCCCCCTTGAAGTTGTTGGCTTTGAATAAGCTCTAGAATGTTGCGCTAGGTGATTGTGAGACCGCACAAAGTCCCAAGCGAACTCAAGGGCCATCAAAAGATTGGACTCGATAACATCGCGAATAGTTACAATTGCCGACCACCAAGCCACCGTAGTAACATCCGCCGTTAATTTTATCTCTCTTTTGCAAGAGTCATGGGCTGTGTCGTTGGGCAAAAAGTGGGTATAAGGGAGTGGTTACATGGTCGGATGACGGTAAGATTAGCCTATTTTAAAGAAAAGAACGGAAAAACTTGCCGCGCCGAAACTCGAAAGCGCCACGGCCCGGAGCAAAACCGCACCACCACAATAAAGCACACATCCCCAAGAGCTCACAACAAAGTCCACAAGTGTATCCAAGCTAGATATGCTAGGAAAATCCGGTGGGTGTACCTTAAACGATAATAAAAGGGTGAGATGGCCGGCCCGTGCTTTAGCGTGACGGTAGATACATGCAGAAGCGCTTTCGGCGAGACGCATGTACCACCAAAGATGTTGTGGTCAATTGGAACCGAACCATTTCAGGATGCACTCCCAAGTATGGGCACGTCATTTAGTTAGGTCATTTGTCACCGTTATAGATCAGTTGTGCACAATGCAGTTGTTGCGAGACATGGTTTTGTGTGATAATCAAGTTGCTACACAGCAATGTTGGTCAAGTAGCATCGTGATAGTACGGCTGTGACTCAGCACTATGAGATGATAAGCCAATCAACAATAGAGAGGATTAGGTTGCTGATGGTGGCAAGTTGCTGAGCGTTAGATATCATCTAAAGGCTCAGAATATATGTTGGCGTGTGCTCACCACAAGGTGAGTGCGTGTCCTGTGATAGGCAAGTGCTAGGCACTTGCTGAGGGTGAGATGACATGCAGTGTCACTCACCGAGTGTAAGCATTCCTTATTGCCCCCTCAACTTTGACAGGTTATGGGCCCTCTAGCTGCTAGTTGTTGGAGTCATTTGTCTTGACTGGAACCTAGAGCTTGCTTCTCGAAGAGTGGTAGACCTTTGTGGTGTCGCACGATACGTGAGGTGCGGCTGGCTCACAAAGTGGCTGGCTCTTGCTTGTGTTTGTAGCTTTACTTCGATACCCGGCTGGTAGCGACTTGTTTGTGTCGCTTGGAGCCGGCTTCAACCCCCGAACGCCGACTCGTGTGACGTGAAGATCGGCTTGCTCTTCTTTGTTATAGCTTGGCGCTTTCTGGAATTTTATTCGCTTCCGGAGCTTGTCACCCGCCAGTTTCTTTTCTCGTGAAAGCCGATAGTGGTCCGGCTGAATTTTTGGAAAGGCATCTTACCACAAGTGTACTAGCACTCCTGTACGACGTCACTTGACCGACCTTCTGAGACTCGTTTCTGATTGCCTTGGCTGTATAGACTCCGGGAGTACAATTGCGTCTTCGGTCAGCCCTTTGTCGTCTCCTTTTCTGAGCCGTGTTGCCCGCCTCTTCACCGGTACTTGGTGCTTTTCTTGTTGGCAGTTTTCCTGATTTTCTGGTGCTCTTGCGAGCGCATCCGACGTACCTGATATGGACTCCGTGAAACTACCCAAGTTCAGTGGGGAGAGACGAGATTTTGACGTGTGGAAGAAACGTTTTCGTGCATTTGGCTTGATGCAAAAGTGGGCTCCGGCTTTGTCGTCGGATGGTGCCGCTTCCTCTCAACAACAAGTCGACATGTACTCCACATTGATTCTTGCGCTGCCGGAGGACGACCTTTCTATTATCGAGAATGTTAGCGAGGATGACAAGACCTGCGGCCACACTGCATGGACTGCGTTAGTCAATCATTATGAGGACGATGGTATTTACCGGTGTACGGAACTATTGCAGGACTTGGAGACGCCGCAAGCGGACGGCGAGAGCGGCATTCAATATCTGAACCGGTTAGTTCGACTGCAACGACAGCTTGCCCGAGTTGGGGACGTCGTCCACGACCGGCGTATCATCATGTACTTGGTGAAGGGCCTGCGCAGCGAATACCACTCCATCACCGACACGTGGGACGTACACGACCTCAGCATGGATACCGTCAAGCGTGATCTTCGTCAAAAGGGCATGCGCATCGAGAGTCGTGCGCAATCACATTCAACGGAGCCCCCAACGCCTACGGCTTTTGCAGCGTCTCATGATGACTCAACGACTGAACTTTTGAAGCGGCAAGTCTCCGAGCTCCAAGACCAACTGAAATCTCTTCAAGGAGCTGCGACTACTCGTCGTACCTCATATGGCAGAGGCGGAGCGAGAATTTTTCGTGGTGTTTGCTATGGCTGTGGTAAGAAGGGCCATCGCAGGTCCGAGTGCCCCGTCAACAACACCGGAGGTAACTCTGCGCAAATGGACTCCCCGGTTGCTTTTCCGGCGGTCATGGACGTGACAGCCACCCCTGCGAGGCCATTCTCCGAGGCTCGACACATGTTCGAGCGCGATGGGGAAACGTGGATGTGGTTGGCCGACAGCGGCGCCAGCCATCACATGACTAGTGTGCGCCGTGACTTCTGTGAGTATCGAGCGCTCACCGACCGGCTTTGGGTGAAGGGTATCAGCGCCCGCGCTGTTGGAGTGGGCTCGGTCCGAATCATTGTGAAGGCTGAAGATGGAGAGGAGATTCCTGCCACGCTAAAGAATGTGCTCCACGTTCCTGAGCTATCCCGTCGTGCGTCGTGGTCTTACCATCGACTTTTCAGCCTCACCCAAGCTCGGCGACAAGGTCATTCTGTGGTGTTAGCTGATCCCGTGGACCACCTTCGTCTTCATGCCGGTCATGGTGGTGGCGTGGTGGTTCCGTTGGAGCGCGCGCATTTATTGGTGTGGTTGCCGGCGCGGGTTGCTTCGTTGAATCCTACCGCTTCGGTCGCCACTGCGCCATCGGAAAAACGGTTGTGGCATTCCCGACTCGGTCACCTTGGCGAGTCGCAATTGGACGGGCTCTTGGCCACTCAGGTGGAGGGTGTGGCGTTTTCTGCGTCGGAGAAGTTGGGCTTCTGTGAGACGTGTGCTGTGTGTAAGTCGCACGTCCGCCGTATCTCTCGTGAGCCGGCTGACCGGAACGTTGGTGTCTTTGAGGTCCTCGGCTTAGACTTCTGCGGTCCTATGAGTGTTCCATCCTTGGGAGGACGGCGGTACAGCTTGTGTGCGGTTGATTTCCGGAGCCGTTTCATGCTGCATGATGCGGTCCGCTCCAAGGATGAGGCTCCCGCCTCGTTCCGTCGCATGTTGACTACCATCCGTTCTCTGGGGCACACGGTTCGTCGTCTTCGGGTGGACAATGACACGGTGTTCTTAGGTGCTGCCTTCCGAAACCTCTTGGATGAGTTCAACATCGCTGTGGAGATCACTGCCCCTTACGCGCATTGGCAACATGGCCGTATTGAACGGCAGTGGGGGACATTGGTCCCGATGGCGCAGTCAATGATCCGGCAAGCCGCGCTGCCAAAATCGTATTGGGCTTTAGCGATGGCCGCTGCGGTGCATGTCCGCAATCGTGTGCATAGTAGCGGAGCCGGCGGTGTACCTTTCACCTTGGCGACCGG
This sequence comes from Tetraselmis chui, assembly GCA_026401115.1. NCBI lineage: Eukaryota > Viridiplantae > Chlorophyta > Chlorodendrophyceae > Chlorodendrales > Chlorodendraceae > Tetraselmis > Tetraselmis chui. Next base: position 177,007 of record JAPMLY010000403.1, on the reverse strand, counting down.
TAGACGAGCTGATTTGAGCTCCATGCGGGTCTTCGGCTGTCCGGCCTATGTCCACGTTGACAAGTCTCAACGCCGCAAACTTGACGATCGCGCGTGGAAGGGTGTCTTTGTGGGCTATGCTTCCGAATCACCTGCGTGGTTGGTGTACAATCCTGCTACTCGTCGGGTGGTGAGCAGCCGCAACGTGGTGTTCGATGAGGCTGCAGTCCTCTCCATGGGGGAGAGCAATGCGGAGCAACGCAATGATGATGAAGAGGACAGCATCCCGCGCACCATGTGTAGCGAAGAACCGGATACACCTTCGGGGGAGTCGCCGCTACGGGAGTCGCGGCAGCATTCCGGGTCGACGGAAGAGGAACGGGACATGCATTCGGGGGAGACTCCACGGCCAAGGTATAATCTTCGATCCACTGCTGCACCACAGCAATGCGTACCCAGTCCAAGGTATAATCTCCGTTCAGCGGGCGCTTCGGGAGATGGATGGACTGCGGGAAGTGCCGCAGCTATTAAGTCAGCCAGCAGCCCGACCGTTCAAGAGCCGGTGTCATACAAGCAAGCGCTGAGGAGTCCCCAATCGGGGGAGTGGGAGGCAGCTATCAAGAGCGAGTACGACTCACTTGTATCTCGGAAAACCTGGACATTGGTCCCTTGTCCTGCCGGTCGCAAACTCGTAGATTCCAAGTGGGTGTTCAAGCTGAAGCGCGATGCCAATGGACAGATTGCAAGGTACAAAGCAAGACTTGTGGCTCGCGGGTTTACTCAGGAGAAGGGTGTGGACTACCACGAGACCTTCGCTCCCACAGTGAGGGTGATTTCTATTCGAACGTTGCTCGCGCTTGCTGCTTATAATGATTGGGAGGTGGAGCAGCTTGATGTGGTGACGGCATTTTTGGAGGCCGATATCGAGGAGGAAATCTACATGAGGCAGCCGGAAGGATTCCGTCACTTCGACATCAATGGAGAGGAGCGAGTGTGCTTGTTGAAGAAATCATTGTATGGCCTCAAGCAAGCTCCAAGGAACTGGAATAAGACCATCACAGCATGGCTAGAGGAGTATGGCTTTACCCAATCCAAGGTGGATCCCGGCATTTACGTCTTTATCAAGGAGGGTGAGCTTTATGTCTTGGCGTTGTACGTGGACGACAGCATCATCGTCGGACCAGCGGGTAGCTTCATCGTTGGGTTCAAGTCGGCTTTCGGCGAAAGGTTCAACGTGCAAGACCTCGGTCCAGTGTCTTGGTTGCTTGGCATGACAGTCGAGCGTGATCGTGGCAGCCGCACCATCAGGATTGGACAACAGCAATACGTCTTAGATATGTTGGAGCGCTTCAACATGATGGGCTGCAAGCCAGTGGGCTCACCTATGGCGGTCGATGCTTTGAGCAATTGTGTGGAGACGTCGACATCAAGGTTGCCTCCCGGTCTAGTGCCGTACCAAAGCTTGATCGGTAGCTTGTTGTATGCTTCCGTAAGCACACGGCCCGACATCACCATGGCTGTTAGCCACCTTAGTAGGTACATGTCCGACCCCTCTCAGTCACATTGGGAGCAAGCCAAGAGGGTGCTTCGCTACCTCAAGGGGACCGCAGAGTCGGTGTTGATGTACGGTGGCGCACCCTCATCAAAGGTGGTAGGATGGTCAGATTCTGACTACGCGAGTGACATTGGCGAGCGGCGCTCTCGCACGGGGTATGTGTTCATGCTCAACGGTGCAGCGGTGAGTTGGAAAAGCCAGCGGCAACAAACTGTGGCGTTGTCGACAGCGGAGGCAGAGTATATGGCGCTGACTGCCGCCACTCAGGAGGCGATGTTTTTGAAGCAACTACTCCACGAGTTTCACCAAGACTCCGGGTCTCCCATCACAGTTCACGAGGACAATCAGAGTTGTATTGCACTCAGCAAGAATAGCATGACGACCGGACGCAGCAAGCACATGGACGTGAGGTACCACTTCTGTCGGGAGAAGGTGGAGAGCGGAGACATCGAGGTGCAATATTGTGCGACGGAGAACATGCTTGCTGATGTGCTTACCAAGCCATTAGTGAGTGCAAGGCATAGCAAGCTGTGTAATGCCATCATGGGATTGCCTGCGTAGCAAGGGGGAGTGTTGCGAGACATGGTTTTGTGTGATAATCAAGTTGCTACACAGCAATTTTGGTCAAGTAGCATCGTGATAGTACGGCTGTGACTCAGCACTATGAGATGATAAGCCAATCAACAATAGAGAGGATTAGGTTGCTGATGGTGGCAAGTTGCTGAGCGTTAGATATCATCTAAAGGCTCAGAATATATGTTGGTGTGTGCTCACCACAAGGTGAGTGCGTGTCCTGTGATAGGCAAGTGCTAGGCACTTGCTGAGGGTGAGATGACATGCAGTGTCACTCACCGAGTGTAAGCATTCCTTATTGCCCCCTCAACTTTGACAGCAGTGCTTCCTTTTGCCGCGCTTTGGATTCCGTTACCCTCTGCTTGTCACTCGTGCCCTTGATTTGTATCCCCTCCCATTTTCCACGTCCGTGCTCATGTTGTTCTTCGTGTAATCCATTTTAGTGTTTTTCAAACCCTAAAGCAACACAACCCTTACGTTGTACAATGATTTTGGTTCCGCGGAGAAATAAATAACTCTGACATCGTTATACAATTTTTTAACAAGAAAGGCAGTGGGAAACACCGAGCAAAGAGTGGAAAACCCCAATATATCGCTATTTACCATATAATAATATATCTTTTTCTCCGATGATAACAAAAATGCTATTTAGCAGTCATAGTAACAGCGTTGACACCGCTGTTGCTACAGTTAGCGCTACCATCATATCATCGCTGCTGCCATCACATCCCTCCTCCACCCCTTCGTCGTAAAGCCTCAGTCGATAACCGGTGTCGCGAAAGCAACCATCTCCCCACCAGCAACCCGCGCCGTTGGTCTCTCCTACCTGCATGAACGCTAAACTTCACATGGCTTCGCGCAGTGCGCACTTGCGGAAAGGCGTGTCGCCATCCTACGCCGCACCCGCGGTCGTGTGTGTCGCGGGGAAACAGCGTCTCGGCAGGCACTGCACACCTCCCGCGATCATTCAGCCAAGGTGCCCGGGCCATAAGCGCTGCGTTGATGCGTGACTGGATCCTGTGTTGCCATCTCCAAGCTTATCCGCTGCACATCTTCGCTTTGTTTCTTATTCGGGTTTGCTCGTGTTTCTTTGCCCCCTGTCGATTTTTCTAGCCGCCAAGCAGCGCGTACTCGACGATTGGTTACGGTTCGTCCGAACGCCATCACTGGTCGCCAGAGTGCTTGTGTTTCCGGTATGCGTAGTGAAGCTGCACACCATGTACAGTTTGAGTTGTGTTTGGCTATCCTGTGAGCGCGTATGCCTTGCCTCTGCGAGTTATTTGCTGTGCTGGCGTATTGCAGTAGCGGCGGAGTCCACGCCATCCATTGCCGAGTTGAACAACAACTTTGGCATTCCTGGCAGCGTCTCCATTGTTGAGGGAGAGTGCGGTCTCCCCAAAGTTGTTCTTACTCACGAGTGTGGCTCCAGTGCCGAGGTTAACTCTGCCACTGCCTGTGTTGTTATTGATTCAAGTTGCAGCTGCTCGTGTGACTGGCGATTTGCATTGGTTGTGACTCTGTAATTCATGGCTGCAAAGGTTCACCTCTTCGGGGCTTGTGTCACCTCCTGGAAGCAAATATCGGGGGACGAGGTGCTTTTTGTCAGACCGGATGCTGTGTTTGACAAAAGCAAGCCGATTTCAGGAGGAATTCCTCACTGCTTTCCACAGGCATTCCCCCACTACCACGATTGGTATGCTCCCTGTGTTCATGCCCAGCATCATTGCGTTGCGGTCGTCTGAGGCTTGTGGTTGGTGCACACTTGCAGTTCGGCCCTGGAGAAATGCAGCAGCATGGGTTCGCTCGCAACATGGACTGGGTGATAACCTCCACCTCGGCTGACCTGCAGCCCGATGAGAAGGATCCTGAAGTGGAACTTGTGCTTGTCGACAATGAAGTCACGCGTTCGATGTGGTATGCCCAAACCCTAGTATGAAGCCGAAAAGCATTCATCAATTTTCATCCACAGCGTCGAATAAGTGCTGCTTGTTGGTCTGCTTCAGGGACTTTCCCTTCAGACTGGTTTATTCAGTGTCCCTTCATGGCGAAGAGCTTAGAACAGCTTACCGCGTTATGAACACTGGCGATGTAAGCTTTAGCTTCACAGCCGCGTTGCACAGCTACTTTGAGGTCGCAGGCATTCGAAATGCAAGAGTCAGGGGGCTCAAGGGGCTGACGTATCTCGACAAGGCACGGCTTTGCCTCTCGCGTGCTTGCTGCCCTGCTTTTGCCGATCTTGATGAATGATAGCCATGTCACTCCTGATGGCGACGGGTCATGCTCAGGTGGTGGACACTGCTCACCCTCCGGAAGTGAAGCTCGAATCAGAGCTCATGGACTTTTCAGGGCCAACTGACCGCGTTTTCCTGAATGCGCCCGAGTATCTGGAGCTGGATGTTGGCACAGGTTGGTTGGCCCGCACGTGAGTAATATCGTAGCTTCCCCGTTGACCCATTTCATTCTCTCCTTTTCACCTGGCGTATATTGGCAGGTGCTGCGATCGCGATCACCTCCTCTGGATGGACGGATGCCGTGGTTTGGAATCCTTGGGAGGTGAGCATGCCGGAGTGCTATGATCAGTTTTGCTGTGTGGAGAATGCCGCTACTGGGGAGGCGGTGCACGTCCAACCAGGGGAGTCATGGGCAGCTGAGACGGAGCTCAAGGTCATTGATTTATAAACCACAACATTAAACCTCCAGCTTGGATTTCAAGCGACTGGAGAAGAAATCGGCACCCAACTATGCTCAGCCAAGTTGAACGGCGGGTGGGGCTTTGCTCAAGAGTGCGAGTTACTCGATTGTTCTTAGGACACAGGCGGTAGCAGATTCCCAAATCGACGAGGCAGCAACGAAGTGGTTGTACGCGTCCAATGTGATCTTGCCGAGAAACATTTGCCAACTGTGTACACAACAGCCACTTCAGCAACGCCTTGTCCACTGCTAGGGCCCTTCGTGATAAATGCTCCCATCTTTTTCACAAAACCAAAATAATGAGACTCTTGGCGGTGCGTATTGCGTCCGAGAGAGCAACCCCACAGAAAGCGCTCCAATAGCAGAGCCACACCCTGGGTGTGCACAAGCGAGTCCGCGAGAAAACGAATGAGGGGCAAACGCAGTGCCTTGTGTTGAGAATAGGTCAATAGCTCAAAATACACGAATCTTTTGGTAGCAGAAGTGAATGAGAGGAAAAGGTCTCGGCAGTCTGATCGCATCTCAGAAATTTACTCCTCCGGATAGAGAGCGACGCGTGAATAGCAATCCACTTTTGAGATGAAATCTTACAAGAAAAAGCAGCATATAAGCTACTACACAAAAAGAGGACAAAACCTTAGCCCGAAGAACAGGAAGGCATGCCACAGCATCAGCAATGCCCTCTTGCAAAGCATCACAGAGACAGGAACCCAAATTACCATGAAGAGCAGCTGAACGACGTTGCATGAACTCTCGTCGTACATCCCCCAAAAACGCCGAAAAGGAATAGAAGTAGTTCGACGAACGAAATGATGCATCCGGACATAACTCTCAGAGCGCAAAGAACGAGAGTCAACACCCACTTTTGAGACAATCCACTTTTGAGACAACATCGTCAACGCGCATTTTGGGGAATGAATAATGTTGAGGGAAGTAGCTCGGCAAAACCCTAATAGACGTGTGTCCGCAACCATGCATATACAACTTTTTAAGTTACTCAATAGGACGTGTCCCAAGCCCAACAACCCACGGCTTTGTGCAGTACACACTTGTGAAAAGGCGCGTCGCCATCTTGGGCTACACGTGCTATCGTCTGTGACGCAGGAAAACGAGAAGGCTAGGGATCACCCAAACTTTGTCGATGTTGATGGAGTGACGGTATGGCTTTATTCCGATGTCGATGGCAATCCTAGCTAAACGGCTTTCTTATTATGAAAGTGATAATGCAATTTCCGATAATGATTACCAACGCGATATGATTACTTGTTATTGTTATCGATGACTGATAAGAACTCGTATCAACATATAGAATATATTGATGGCTGCGATGTGTTACAAAGGATAATACATTGCTGAAATTTTGGATACACTAGTTATCGTTGTTGATGCCATCAACAATAACTTATTATATATCGGGGTCTTGCTAGGGGGCTCGGTCCACCTCTCCTCACCCATTGCTAGAGCTATCTTCCTATCCCAAGCTAGCGACAAGCTAACACGCATTCATAACCCGCTTCGTCGCTCATCAGCCCGATGTCAACACCTCTGGTACACAACGACCTCTCTCACACCGGCCTACCTAGCACAGCCCACTGATAGATGGCGAGACCCCTAAGGACTTTACTAACAAAACGCATGTTTCTATGGAGGAGGTCACCACCCACCTCTCAGCCCCCTCCCACCTATGAGGCGACCACCGACTGCCAAATCGTCACTCACAAGCGTCGGCAACAACCTCCTCCCATGCCCACTCACATGGCAACTCCATGGATGACGAGAAATTCCTCGCCCTATGGGCCGCTATCAAGTCGGCGACGTACAAAACCCGGAAACTCCTCTAGCAAGAATACGCGGACCTACACGTTACTGAAGGCCTCCTTCCTCGACACGTCAGCGGCAAGATGCCTCGCCACGACCATGGCTTGGCGTCTCCAACTCAAGCTAGTATCCCAACCGACCCCATTAAGCAGCGTACCCAACCCCTTCCCATTTTTCTAGCCGCGGAAGGTGTCTCAACGCCAACCCACCCGCCCATCCACAACCCCGTCAATCCCCGACCACAACATACTCGACATGGGTCGCCTCGAGTAATTTTCCGCGCCTCGAATACAACTCCGGAAGGTTCTCAGCGGTGGGACGTCTATGATACCTTAGCTGCTACCTCCAAGTGGCGGAGTCTTGAGTGAGCTATGGCAGAGAAAGGGAGAAGAAGGCATGCCTCTTAGCACGGCGATCGGAGTTAGCGATAGTACTATTTGCAAGTTGTATTTTAGGGGTTTTAAAACATAAATACTAAAACCCAAGTGCTCCTTGTATACGTGCACGCCCATTATATCACTTGTGAATTCGGCGGACAAGAATGGGAGTGCGCTGTCGTATCCTTGAAACTTACCACTTATGAAGACGCTCGACGCATTTCTCATCCATAGTACATTACTTCAAAAGTCGGTTCCGCCCCGTTGTATCGCTCTGCGGAGTGCGTGTAAGTACAATGACGTAAGATGAAAATGTGTGTAACGAAGATGGCAAAGCAAACCTCCTAAAACCCCCTTTGCGCATTCATGCATGTGGCCACAAGCAAAGGAGTCGTTTAAGTAAAAAAGGACACGACAACGCAACCATCTATAGCAGGTTTATCTGTCTTGCGTAAGCAAGCGAGCCAAAAACAATGAAAGGGAGCGCCGCACTTGATTCCCCGCGACCGAGTGTTGGCCGTTTTGTGAGTTGCCACCCCGCTAAACTCCCATATTTTTCAGACATGTTGAGAATAGGAATGCGGCATGCTATCCAAAACTCAGAGCATGGCTTGCCGTATGGACATGCTTGGTGTTGTGTTGGTGGGAGGGGATAGTTACGGGATTATGTACCGTTTGGAGCTTCATTACGGCATGGTGATGGCGAGAGTGGGCCAAGAATGTTTAACGAAGCTTGCAACGCAAAACTCCCAAAAACCCCCGTGTGCGTTCATGCATTTTGTCACAAGGAGTTGTTGAGGCGAAAAACGGACACGACATCTCAACTATCCATTGCGGGTTTGTCGTTCCAATATCATCGAGTGGGCCAGCGAGTGGGTGATGCCAAGGTGCGCCGCACGTGTTACCCTCGCCCAACGTTAGCCGCTCTCCATGCTCCCACCAACTTTGACCTTCAGCTTTTGCCGAACATCATGATAATGAGCATACTGCACCATGACAAAAATCAGGGCACGACTTGGCGTGTCAACCTGATGCGTCTTGTGTTCGTGAGAGTAGGTGGGTCCGGGAATATGTAATGCTTCAGGGTAGTCGAGATGGCCGTTTTAGTACCTTTGTCCCCGGGATAGCGATAATTAGAATGTCCGCGCGCAAAGTACATGTATTGTGTAGTGGCCGCTCGAGGGCGCTAATCAACCAAGTTTGTCAGCATGTGTTGGTGCTCGATTCGGGCTTATTTGACTCAGGCTCTTGTGCGACTCCGGTCGTGCCGGAACTGGGGGCGGGGAAGTAGGCGAAACCCCTCCCCTCGCACATGTAGTCGACGGCCCGCGACTCGAACCACGCACACCTTCGTCCGAGATATTAGCCGCTCCTCCCGTCGTAGTCCTCCTAGCATAAACCGCCCCTTTCCTTCGGGATATGGGGAGGAAACCCAATCCGAGCCGACCGGGAGATCTTAGCGCGGGTATTGTACATATGTGTTATTTGTTGTAAAAGCCCTCCGTACACGGCTTTCCCGACAACAAGTGTTGACCGCGCGGGTCGCTGCTTTTGGCTCACCCCACCTAGCCCCCTACCGTGCCATGCCGGGCAATGGCAATGGCCACCACGAGGAGGTGTGGGCGAGTGTCGACGGTCGTGCGAGCGCACCCCTCTCCGGGGCCGCCGCCGGCGGGCGCCGCGCGGGATCAAATAAACACGTAAAACTCAACGACTACCTCGAATATTATCAAGAGTGCATTCTGGCGACTCTACCCGACTTACATCCACCCCCGTCGTTGAATTTGATGCGTTTTCCCGTCGCGGCCGTGGAAGAGCTAGCTAGTTTGAACCATTAAGAGTTTAACGCCCTAGTAGCTATTATTAGCCCGTTAGAAAGACATCGCTGTCCGTTAGCGTGATAGGGAAATGAAAAAACACGGTGAGATTTGCGAGAACCTCGACGCTAAGAACCTCCGGAGCGTAGCGAACCTCGAAAATTATTTCCGCAAGAACATATACAACCCCCCTTCCCCCCCTTCATAGACACATCGAGCAAGGTGAGTGGATGGCCAATTTCCCTCGGGGGTTTGTGGTCGGATTATGTGGCGGTGGATGTCGGGTCGGGGCTTAGGTCATATGCGGTGGCAGTGAGTGGTGATGGGTTTGGCTCAGGGTATGAGGTGGAAGTGGGGTATTGCAATGTGCGGGAACGCGCTTGGAAAAGGTCACGGGTGGTGCTATAAAGCATCCGCGCACCCTTACTTGCCACATTTTTAGTACTATACTATACATAGTCAGCGCCTCGCCGGGAAATGCTTCGAATTATTCCGAAGTCCGGTGCCATTCCAATATTTTATCATATGGCGATGGCGATTTTGGTCGTTGCATGAAAACAAACGCTCTCACGTTGGAGTATCGGAGCATGGGCTCAACCCCTCTTAACAAAGTCATTTAATGTAAACCTTTATTATGATTCGGCGTTACATGTCCATGAGGAGGAAATAACACGCCACAAATAATTTAACTCGCCGC